>JAPQNM010001618.1:87500-147086 GCA_029783475.1 Metacarcinus magister | reverse complement strand
GAAAGAGTTGACAATGCTATGCTTTCATAAGTGGTTTTTTTCGAGAGATTTCAGTCATTTTCTGAGATTCAGCAGTGGTCTGGTCCCAAGGGTGCCGAATTAAAGAGTTTTGCCATGTATTATACTAGTTTGACATATTTAAAAGCAATACAATTAGTGGCGACTGAAGTAGTAAGGCAAGCACTCTTGTGTTCTGTTGTAACCTTTGCACTGTGTTTCCTTGCAGGCAGGTCACATTGGAGAATATAAAGCTGAATCTTTCACAAGAAGAACCAGAACAAAATGAACCAACTGCAAACATCGTACAGTCTCCTGAAAAGTAAGGCTAAGTAAAATAGATTAATGTTTGTTTTGCAATATCATGTTGTGCAATGATAATTATTTCTACACATAAAAGTAGATCCAAGATAAAATTGATCTTTGATGATAAACCTCCTGAAAACTATACAGTAATCTTAACCTCTCAATTTACGCAACTATTGTGCTCCTGGTGTGTTCATGTATTTCAAATTTCGCGTAATGTAAACAAAATGTTCCCATGTAGTGTATATAAATGTAAAATCTATTCCTTTGTTAATGAGACAGTATGAATGTTGGTAACCACAACTTTGAGTTATATCAGACATCCTTGAGGGACACATTCATATCAAGTGTAAGAAGAAGAGACGAATGAGGCAACTCGGACAAGAAAGGTTCGATTACAAAGGAAAGTTTGGGTAAATACACCTATGTTACCAGTAGTTATGAAGGATAGCTAATCGAGTATATGATATATCCAGGTAGTATTGTAAGCTTTATCTAAATCAAAGAATACTGCGAGAATTGACTGTTTGCAGGCAAAACCTGTTAATATGTAAGTTTTTAGGTGTGCTAGTGGTTCTGCAGTACTTCTAGCTTATCGTAATCCAAATTGGGAAGATTAGATTAAGATTGTTGACTCTAGGAGCCACATAAGACTTGCATTTACCATTCTTTCCAATAGTTTACATAAGCAGCAGGTCAAAGCAATAGGCAGGTAATCTTGTGGGAGATTACCGGATTTATTAGGTTTGAGGAAATAGATAACAAGGGCTTCTTGCCATGTACAGGGAAAATCATCTAGATTCTATTAAAAATTGTTAGTAGGAAAGATAAGAATAAAGGTGATTGGTTTTGAAGCATAAAGTTATGAATACAATAAAAACTTTCACAGGTATTATAGCAGGACTTGAGAGCTAATGTTAATTCAAGGGAGGAAAAAGGAGCATTATAAGACTCTGTGGATGATAAAGAGAAGGTGATAGGGTTTTGTTAGACCATCAATTTAATATTAGTGAACAGTGGAGGGAGATGAGATTCCCTACTGATTTGGCTAAAGAATGAGCCAGGCTAATTAGCTAGTAGTGGATCGGCAATGTGTTTATCATTTATATGTAATACAGCTGCAGGAGAGGGTGGATGTTTGCCAGAAAGTTTATGTATTCGTGACCATATAGCTGAAAGGGGTGAGCTTGATGTTAACGAGGAGACATAACTGTGCCAGCTTAGGTTTTTTGAGATTCTTATTGATTTTCTAAAAACAGCAGAAGATCTTTTGAAAAATGTTAAAGCTGAGAGGCGTTCAAGTGTGTTGCATTTGTGGCGAAAACTACAACAGGCAGCACGCTTTACATGTAAAGCTCTGGCGCAGTGTTAAGTTCCACCAAGGAACACACTTGGGTGTAAAAGGTCTAGAGGTATGGGGAATATCAGGAAATGCAGCACTCAAAACAGTTACAGAAAAGTAGGTTGACATGTAAGTAGTGGTAAAAAAAAATTTGGATGTAAGGGAAGACTTGAAAGTGAGGTAAAAGAATGCCAGTGAGAGATTAGGAGTTGGAACGTAAGAGGTGGGAGAGAGTAAAATGAAAAACTGGTCACTAAAAGGATATTGGTCTGGAACTGACCAGTGAAAATACAAACTGAGGGGAGGGGTGCATAAGGATAAATCTAGACAAGAAAAGGATTCAGTTCTACTATCAAAATGTGTAGGACTGTTTGAGTTGAGAACAGAGAGGTTAGAGTTAGACAGGTAACGCTCAAGAGATCGACCATGGGATTTCACTACTGAATCCCCCCATAGTGTATGTTGACAATTAAAGTCACTGACTATCGTTAAAGAGGAGGAAAGTTGGGAGATTAGGTCGTGGAGGTTATCAAAATCAATAGGATGGAAAGTTGATAAATAAACGGAAACAATGGTAATCCAATGTTGAAGGAAGATTTGTAACATAGTAGATGGAATATTAGTTTCAATGTTTAGATAAGTATATGGCATCTTATGATGGATACAAATAGAAGAAACAGCAATACAATGAGGAGAATGGATGAAGTGGTAACTAGGGATTGGTGTGGGTGGTTGAACCAAGAAGGCTTCTTAGAGGCATATAACTTGATGTTCACAGATAGAGAGTAGATAGCGGAGGTAATTTCTATGGGAGCGGACAACACAGATATTCCAGTGGAGAATAGACATTGTTGAATAATGAAGGAATGAAAATTAACGAGATGTGATAATGGTAAGGATAGGAGTAATGGGACTCAGAGAGGTGGAGGGATCAGAAGTAGGATATATAGAAGTAATGGTAGTATCTGGGCAGGAGGGATTTTGGATAGAGGAATTATGTAACAGAGAATCATGAGAGAATCCAGGAGTTAGAAGATAGTCAAGAAAAGATTTTCTAATAGATGTAGCTGTGAGGGTGGGAGATGGAGTGGGAAAGGGGTGATGGGGAAGGAAGAGGGGAAGATGGGAGGGGAGGAGAAGGAAGAGGAGGAGGAGGTATTGGAGTGGAAGGAAGGCCATAGTGGTGGTTTTAATGAACTTTTGCTGAAACACAGAGGATGGGATATAGTAGGAGGAAAGGTAGTGTTAGTCGTGGTTTGTGGGGTGTTAATGGAGATGCGCTGATAGTGAGGAATCTGTTGGAAGCCACTGAGACAGGCATCTTGTCTAGCTTCTTTGAGTGTTAGGCCATGTTTAAAGCCGAGGGCAGCAACCTCTGATTCAAATTTGTAAACTTGGCAGCCTCAGAAGAAAACATTATGTTCTTGGGTGCAATTTGTAACACTTGCATTTTGTTGATGGGCAGTTTATACGGGTATGGCAAGATGAGGCACAGAGGGGCAACGTGCTGTGGATCTACAGTAGTTTGCTGGATGTCCGAATCTCCAGCAGTTTTGGCACTGACGTAGGAGAGGAATGTAAGTTTTAATCTTACAGATCCCAAATATGTATACACTGTCTGGAAGATCTTGTTTTTTTAATACAATGACTGCAATATTTACTGGCTATTTGCGACGTCCATGAGGATTAATGGTACAGCAGGACACATGAGCGCTATCATGTTTGTATGCAATCAGTTCAAAAAGGTCAGAAGAACAGTCAGACAAACTGACCCCGTCCTAGCAGATTTCATTGGGAATGACAACGGTACCAGTACGAGTGTTGAGTTGATTATCAGGGGACACTGACTTGACGAGATCTTTCATGCTGTGTGTATCTTTGATGCATTTCTGGAATTGGAAATTTTATTTTAGTATGGAGAATGAGCAGGGATATGGAAGTATTTGTTTCATCGGCGAGGACCAAAGAGATTGGATAAAGGAAAGTGATTAGTGACAGTTGATGGGCGTGGGTGAGCGTGAGAGGAGGAGGGGACAGTTGAGTTATAGATGAGGAAGAGGCCAGTGGAGAGAGTTGGTATGTGGTTTTACTTTTTGGAGGTATATATGGTTCTAAGGTGGTTATACTGGAGTAAGATACAGATGTAGAAGTAGGGGTTGGTGTTGGTGTTTGAGAAATAGGTAAAAGAGGAGGTAGATGAGACGAGGGAGGTGACAGATAGGTGGTTAGAGGAGTTTTCAGAGGCGTGGTTAGGAGCGTGTCCTTGTCAAAGCCAGAGAAGTCGGGGGGATAAAAATTTTAAGGTGCATTCTCCAGTACACCTATTAGTTTTAAATGTTCATAATTGGCCAAGGTGAGCTGAGTGTACGCGGGGATATAACTGGTCTGCTCCCCATAATCCCCATGGAGGGTAAGGGCAATGAAAAAGGAAGGGTATACCGTGCCACGTCATCCTCAGGACGTTCATGACTGAACTTATTGTTAACCTTGCATCCTTTCAGCACGGCTCTTACATTTTAGGAAAGAAGGGGATAGTGACAGGTTAAGAAGAATAGACATATGAAACATTGTCTTCCAACAGATTCTTTTCTTTCAGCGTATCTTCACCAACACCCCTCGCACCACATCTAGCACTACCTTTTCTTCTACTATATCCCATCTTCCTTCACTCACTCATATCTTTTGCTCTCCCGCTCCACTTATTCCTTCATCTAGCACAATTACCTCTTCCACTGTTATCACCCATCCCCCTCACCCTTTTCCTCCCCTTTCCCTCCCAGCCTTTCAGCTACTTTTACCAGAAAATCTCTTCTGGGTTCTATCGTTAATCTCACGAGACATATTGCCCTTACTTTCTGTCATATCCTTGGTGAGGGAGTGGAAGAATAAACGGCCGAGAGTGTAACACTTGTATTCAGCTACAAGAGGAGAGGCCCAAGCTGCCAGCTCAGAGGTTGGGCTGTGTCTGGCACACACGCCACTACCGAGTCTTTACAACAGTTACGTTTGTACATACACAGGCAAGGAATTCCCTAAAGCCAACTATATAACAAGAGTAACTAGTGTAAACAGTTCCAACAACACGGTTCGAGCGAACGCTCGAACTAACAATAAATCACTAACTATACTACATCCCTCCACCCTAGTTATGAGTAACATATAGTACATCCTTCCACCCTAGTTAAGAGTATCCCCATCGATCAGGTTTTATTAATATCCTAGTTGATCGACGTAATGGCAGATCCGTGGCCTCACTCGGTGCCATACTGTCCTCAGACGGGACTTACAACGTTAATATGCATCTGAGGCTGTAGCAGTAATAAGCCTCACTCGTTCTCAACATATTCAGGCGAGAACTTAATCATTCGAGGCGTCACTATAAAAATTATAAAACCTACACCAAATAACAGGTGAGGCAAGTCCATCTGTGCCTCCATATGCCTACTGGTGCCAAAGGTTAATGATAGAGAGAGAAAAAAAAAAACCTTGCCGCGGTGAACCACCCTGCCCTGTGGGTGGGCCTGGTGATGAAGGGACCTTTCGGTGCGGCACAGCAGCTGGAAGTGTCGGGCCGCCAGGGGACAGTATGTTCCCGTCCACAGAAGCTTCATTTGCGGGTGGCAAGTGTGAAGCTTCTATCGTCGATGGCGATCGTGTTCTTGCGTCTGCTGTCCCTCCCTGGCCATGTTGGGTTGCTGTCTGCTCTGCGGTGCTGCTCGCCGTACTCTGAGGAATATCCGGAATAATGACAGGTCTCAATCTGATGTGATCAACATGCCTTCTAAAATTCCTACCATCCAACAACCGCACCGTGCACGAGCTGCCTTGACACTCTGTAACTATTCCTGATAACCATTTAGAGCCGTCATGTATCTTCCACATTACATACATATATACTGAGTCGCCGACCTTGAATTCTCGTGGCTGAACACTGCGATCATAACGAGTTTTCTGCGCCCACTGGTAGTCTTCCACGGTCTCTCTTCTCACATCCCTCCGCAACTGGTCTAGATGAGTTTTCATAGGACAGCCAAACATGAGTTCTGCTGAGCTGCAATTAGTTACGCTACGAGGAGTAGATCTATAATGAAACAGAAATCTTGACAATTTGGTATATAGGCTCCCTTCTTTCTGTTTCCTCATTCCTTGTTTGAATGATTGAACTGCTCTTTCTACTAATCCATTACTTTTGGGGAACCAAGGTGAGATGCTTCACTCCGTTTCTGGTGCAAAATGACAAACTAGGGGCAAGTAAAGCACACAGCGTTGTCAGAGATAATGGTATCGGGAATGCCGTATGAAGCAAACGATTGCCTACATTTCTCTATAGTTGTGGTCGCCGAGGTGGATGATGTTGCATGTATGTCTAACCACTTACTATGAGCATCCATGATGAGCAGCCAGAATTGTTCGAGGAAGGGGCCACAGTAATCGACGTGAACGCGACTCCACGGTTGACTTGGCCACGCCCAAGGGTGCAGCTCAGACAGCGAGGCTTGAGGCTTGTGTTCCTGGCAAGTGCGGCACCCAGCAGCTGTATTTTCAATAGCCATGTCTATACCAGGCCACCAAAAGTAACTTCTGCTGCGCTGCTTCATCCTGGTTATTCCTGTATGACCTTCATGCAGTTCTGCCAGGACCATTTCTCGCCCCTGAGGAGGAATCACTATTCTGCTTCCTCAAAACAGGCACCTGTTCTGAGAACTTAGCTCCTCTAATTTGTTGTGGTATACCTTAACCTCTGCAGGATACTCTGATAAGTTGCGAGGCCAGCCGTCCGTAACAAAGCGGCATATCAGCGACAACACGGGGTCACGATCCATCCATTGCTGAATCTGACGTCGAGATACAGGACCAGAGTTAATCATCTCCATCAGGCGAATGTATTCCACGGGCACAGGCACCTCTGTCGGCATGTCAGGAAGGGGAAGGCAACTGAGAGCGTCACAGGGGGTGTGTTGGTTACCAGGAGTATACAAGAGTCTATATTTGTAGGCAGACAATAGTAAAGCCCAGCGCTGAACTCGGGGAGAGGCCATGACAGGTAAGGGTTTGTTCTCTCTAAACAACCCAAGCAGAGGTTTATGGTCAGTCTTAAGTGTGAAAGAACGTCCATACAAATAATAATGCCACTTCTTTACCTCAGTCCTTCTCTATCAGTCTGAGCGTATCTACGTTTAGTCTCATTCAAGGTTCTTGAATAAAATGCAATAGGCCTCTCAACTCCAAACCTATCAGTCCGAGACAACACACACCCTATGCCATACGGGCTTGCATCACATGACACTGTAGTCTCCAATAATTCGTTAAAGTGGGCAAGGCAAGGTGACTTAGATATCATTTGCTTTGCGTTAAAAAATGCACGTTCCTGTTCTCGCCCCCAAACCCAGGGTTGCAATTCTTTCAATAGTTGATAAAGAGCGGCTAAAATAGTGGCTACATCATGAAAAAATTTACTGTAATAACTTAACATACCCAGCCATGATTTTAGGGTCCTCTTGTCAGATGGAGCAGGAGCTTCCACGATGGCCCGAATTTTCTCTTGCGTATGCTTGATTCTCTGCTCACTGATGGTGTGGCCAAGGTAGGTCACCTGTGTCAACCTGAGCTGACATTTCCTCCTGTTCAGCCGCAGCCCCGCTTGACTCATCCTCCGTAAAACTTGCGCTAGTAGTTCATCAAGCTGGCGTTGGTCCCGACCACCGATCACCACGTCGTCAAGGTAGACTGCCACCTGAGGTATACCTGACAACAGACTGGAGAGGATTTTCTGGAAAATGGCAACAGCAGAGTGAATTCCAAAGGCGAGCCGAGTGTACATCCTTAAGCCGCGAGGAGTATTAACCACCACATATTTCTGGGAATTTTCATCAATTTGGAGTTGATTATATGCATTACTCATGTCTAATTTACTGAACACTTTGCATCCTGACAACACTGAAAAAAGTTAATCAATTCTAGGGAGAGGATATTGCTCTAAAGCAGCAACCTTATTCACAGTAAGCTTGAAGTCTCCACAAATGCGAACATCCCCGTTAAGTTTAGGCACTATTACTAAGGGGGCAGCCCAGTCACTGTAACTAACAGGCTTAATAACACCAAGGTCTTCCATGCGACGCAGCTCATCATCCACCTTTTTCTGCAACGAGAGGGACACAGGACGGGCTTTGTAAAACTGTGGCTTTGCTGAGACATCAAGGAGCAAATGAGCTTTACCTCCAACATAACATCCAAGTTCATCTTTAAACACTTTTGAGAAATCTGTAGTTACATCTACTTGCTTGATTGAAGCCTCCCCCAGCAGCATCGGCCAGTCCAACCTAATTTTTTTCAACCAGTTGCGACCGAACAAGCTCGTACCTTTGCCTGGAACAACTATCAATGGTAGTTTAGCACTTTGGTTTTCAGTTTCCACCAATACCTCCGCAACTCCTTTCACAAGTATTTCCTCACCTGTATAAGTACGGAAGCGTTGATTACAACGACGAAGAGGAAAATCCTTGAAGAGCTTGCTCAGTTCTTGTTCTCCAATTATTGAAGCAGATGCACCAGTATCCACTTCTATCACCGTTGGTTTTCCATTAAGTCGCACTTCCAGGCGCAGGGATGGATGACTATGATGCACTTTGTTCGCCGATACATTAAACAGGTTGTACACTTCCTCTCCGGTATCTTGCGTAGATCACGGGACAGAAGGAAAAACATCTTCAAACTCAAAGATGGCACCAGCCTTGTGAGCGGCCCAAGTGTGAGCCACTTTACTGCATTCAAGACACCGTTTGGTTTTGAATGGACACTCGTTGCCACCATGTCGCTCACTAAGACAGTGGAAGCACCGATAGTTTCTTTTCCACCTTTGTGTCTTCCTTAACTGTGGGCGAAGCTTTCCTGCTGCTCGCATTTCACCGCACTGGTTCGAGTCACCTGGCCAGGCCATTCACTGCACCGCCGAAGTTTCCTCTGCTCTGCTCAACGACTGATGAAGCTCACAAGTATTATGTTCTGCCGTTTCTATGGTCACAGCTTTTTCAATAGCTTTATCCAAAGACAAGTCCGTTTCAGACAACAATTTGCTTTGGATAGCTTCGTTCTGCACACCACACACTAGACGGTCACGAATCATTTCACTGAGATTCGTGCCATACTTGCAGTCTGATGACAATTTGCGTAGCCGAGCGGTGGTGCAGTGGTCAGCGTTCGGGCATGGGAGCCTAGGATTCCGGGTTCGAATTCCCAATATCTGCTGACCACTTTTCAATATTTGATATCACCGCCGAGTAGCCAAAGACTACCCAAATTGCTGCCATACTGTCCTCAGACGGGACTTACAACGTTAATATGCATCTGAGGCTGTAGCAGTAATAAGCCTCACTCGTTCTCAACATATTCAAGAGAGAACTTAATCATTCGAGACGTCACTATAAAAAAAATTCTAAAAACCTACACCAAATAACAGGCGAGGCAAGTCTATCTGTGCCTCCATATGCCTACTGGTGCCAACGGTTAATGATATAGAAAAAAAAATCTTGAATGGACTCCTTGGATGACTGGGAACAGGAGTTGAATCTGTAGCGAGCCACGATAACAGAGGGTTTCGGGTCGTAATGCTCTTCCAACATTTTCAGCAACGTTGCAATCTGTATCTCATTGGGTTTTTTCGGCACACACAGGGACCGTAGTGTGCTGTAGGCAGCCGCACCACCGATGACAGAAACACAGCTCTCTTGGTTGCTTCATCGTCGATCTTGTTCGCCAAGAAGTACTATTCAAGGCGTTCACTGTACTCTCCCCACAGTCGTCGTTCTCTTTCGTCAAACTCCTCCAAGGTTCCAAAACGTGGCATGGTGAATCCTGCGACTGTGATATCCTCGTCGCCAATGTCATATCCTTGGTGAGGGAGTGGAAGAATAAACGGCCGAGAGTGTAACACTTGTATTCAGCTACAGGAGGAGAGGCCCAAGCTGCCAGCTCAGAGGTTGGGCTATGTCTGGCACACACGCCACTACCGAGTCTTTACGACAGTTACGTTCGTACATACACAGGCAAGGAATTCCCTAACGCCAACTATATAATAAGAGTAACTAGTGTAAACAGTTCCAACAACAAGGTTTGAGCGAACGCTCGAACTAACAATAAATCACTAACTATACTACGCTTTCATACCTCCTATTTATGATCCGCCCTGCCTCTAATGATCCCAGTATTCCTATCCCTACCATTATCAGAACTTGTTAGTTTTCAATAAAAAAAATGTACAGGATGTACATTATTATCTCCTGTTTGAGCTACAGATTCCCTATAGGTCAACCACAGTACAATGAGTATATATTTTTTTTCTGGTTTAAGGCGTTTTTTTTTTGTTGCCTCTGTATTGCAAAAACCGATAAAAACCTTGTTTGGAAACATTAAGGATTGTTTTATTTCCTGGTTTAAGTTTTGTTTTTCCTTTGATAACACACCAATATATATTTGGATTGAGTTGACAAGACTATATTTACATAGGGTTTTTTTCTAGGGGTTTTTTCTAAGGGAGATTTCTGTCATCCGGCATTTTCTGAGATTCAGCAGTGGTCTGATCCCAAGGGTGCCGAATTAAAAAGTTTTGCCATGTAGTATACATATTCAAAAGCAGTCAAATTAGTGGTGACTGAAACAGCATAGCAAAAACTATTGTGTTCTGTTGTAACCTTTAGCACTGTGTTCCTTGCAGGCAGTACGGTCCCTCATTGAAGAGAATAAAACTGACTCATTCACAAGAAGAACCAGAACAGAACGAACCAACTGCATATATCGTAAAGTCTCCTGAAAGGTAAGACTAAGTAAAATAGATTAATGCTTGTTTTGCAATTTCATAGTGTGCAATGATAATCTATTTCTACACGTAGAAGTAGATCGAAGATAAAATTGATCTTTGATGATAAACCTCCT
Organism: Metacarcinus magister; assembly: GCA_029783475.1. NCBI lineage: Eukaryota > Metazoa > Arthropoda > Malacostraca > Decapoda > Cancridae > Metacarcinus > Metacarcinus magister. Next base: position 136,513 of record JAPQNM010001618.1, on the reverse strand, counting down.
GAAAACAATACAGTAACCTTAACCTCTCAATTTACGCAACTAGTGTGTTCCTGAAGTGTTCATGTATTTCAAATTTCGCGTAATGTAAGCATAATTTTCCCATGTAGTGTAAATACATGTAAAATCTACTCCTTTATTAATGAAACAGTATGAACTATGACTATGACTTTGAGTTATATTAGACATCCTTGAGGGACAGACACATTCATATAAAGTGTAAGAGGAAGAGACGAATGAGGCAACTCGGACACGAAAGATTCGATTACAAAGGAAAGTTTGGGTAAAAACACCTATGTTACCAGTAGTTATGAAGGAGGATATCTCCAGGTAGTATTGTAAGCTTTTTCTAAATCAAAGAATACTGCGAGAATTGACTGTTTGCAGGCAAAACCTGTTAGTATGTAAGTTTCTAGATGTGCTAATGGTTCTGCAGTACTTTTAGCTTTTAGATTAAGTTTGTTGACTCTTTAGGGCTCGGCCACACGATGCCCAAAACATTGCACAAAACATGAATGGTAGCATGTCTGGAACATGCTACGTACATGTGTGTGAACAAGCTACAAACATGATAGTGAACATGCATTCAAGTTTTAGCTCCAAAATGATGCAAACATAGCTTCGACATGTTCAAAACATTTTGACAGTCCACACGTGGGCACAGCTTGCAGTTACTGTCGACATGTCAGACGAGGAGGATCTCCTACTAGAAGCGGCTGCTACAGTTGTTATCTGTGGTCACACTTCTTATTTCTGTCTTTATAATCGGGGTTGGTAGGATCCCATAGTATTGGATGACTACGGTACACGTCAATTAACCAGAGCATCAGGTCCCGTGGCCACTCCATGTCAGCGTAGCTTCCTCTCACGTGGGGAATGTTCACACGAGTGGTTGTCCGCACACTTGTTCCCGGCCACGAAGCGTCCACACAACAGCGTCTCCGAACATGTTCGGGGGCTTGAACGTCCACACGAGACACGTCGAACATGAATCAGAACATGGCTAAAACAATGTTTAGAACATGGCTAAAACAATGTTTAGAACATGCCTCAATACATGTTTCCGTGCCGTGTGGCCGAGCCCTAAGAGCCACATAAGACTTGCATTTACCTTTCTTTCCAATAGTTTACATAAGCAGCTGGTCAAAGCAATAGGCCGCTAATCTTGTGGGAGATTACCAGATTTATTAGGTTTGAGGAAAAGGATAACAAGGGCTTCTTGCCATGTACTGGGAAAATCTCTGTTCATCTTGATGCTATTAAGGGGACTAAAGGTATTATTTTACATCTTCACCAGAATGCTCTAGATAATTGTATTTTATATTTTTATATTACCTGATGCATTCTGAGAAGGTTTTCTTGATTACATTTCCGTTGCAAATTCTTAATTTGTGAGATATTCAATGTTTTCTATGAGACCTTCTCTTCGAAAAATAAAGTTTAGTTTGGTTTGAACAAGGTTCTGTTATTTGTCAATATAGGTTAAGGTTTGGTTAATTTAGGTTAGGTTACATTGTGTTGATTTAGAAGCTATCAAATGTTTTCTATGACTAAAAGTCAGTGGTTGGACGAGGTGCAGACACCATTTTCTTTCGTAGCCACAGGCCATTATTGTGAAGATGTAAAAATTTACCCTAGTAAAAATTGCTAGTAGGAAAGTTAAGAATAATGATGATTGGTGCTGAAGCATAAAGTTATGAATACAATCAAAAATTTCACACGTAATATGGCTGAACTTGAGAGGTAATGTTAATTCAAGAGAGGAAAAAGGAGCATTATAAGACTCTGGGGATGATAAAGAGAAGGTGATAGGGTTTTGTTAGACCATCAATTTAATATTCGTAAACAGTGGAGGGAGATGAGATCCCCTACTGATTTTGCTAAAGAATGAGCCTAGCTCATTAGCTACCAGTAGTGGATCGGCAATGTGTTTATCATTTATATGTAATACAGCTGCAGGAGAGGGTGGATGTTTGCCAGAAAGTTTATGTAGCTGAAAGGGGTGAGCTTGATTTTAACGAGGAGACATAACTGTGCCAGCCTAGGTTTTTAAGATTCTTATTGTTTTTCTAAAAACAGCTGAAGATCTTTTGAAAAATGTAAAAGCTGAGAGATTTCCAAGTGTGTTGCGTTTGCGGCGAAAATTACACCAGACAGCACGCTTTACATGTACAGCTCTGACGCAGTCTTAAAGCAGCCTTCTTGGTTCAACCACCACTTCATCCATGCTCCTAATTATATTGCTGCTGATTTTATTCTTATGCATCATAAATCACCATATATTTACCTGAACATTGAAACGACTATTCCTTATACCATGTTACGAATCTTCCTTCAACGTTGGATTACCATTGTTTTTGTTTATTTCTCACCTTCCCATCCTATTAATTTTGATAACCTCCACAAGCTAATCTCCCAACTTCCTTCTCCTTTAACGATAGTCAGTGACTTTAATTGTCAACATACACTATGGGGGGATTCAGTAGTGAATTCCGATGGTCGATCTCTTGAGCATTACCTGTCTACCTCTAACCTCTCTATTCTCAACTCAGACAGTCCTACACATTTTGATAGTAGAACTGAATCCTTTTCTTGTCTAGATTTATCCTTATGCACCCCTCCTCTCAGTTTGTATTTTCACTGGTCAGTTCCAGACCAATATCCTTTTAGTGACCATTTTCCTATTCTACTCTCTCCCACCTCTTACGTTCCAACTCCTAATCTCTCACTGGCATTCTTTTACCTCACTTTCAAGTCTTCCCTCACATCCAAGTGTGTTCCTTGGTGGAACTTAAGGCATATAACTTGAGATTCATAGATAAAAAGTGGATAGTGGAGGTTATTTCTATGGGAGCGGAAACCACAGATATTCCAGTGAAGAATAGACATTGTTGAATAATGAAAGAAAGAAAATTAAAGAGTTGTGATAATTGTATGGCTAAGATTAATGAGATCTAGAGAAGTGGAGGGATCAGAAGTAGGAGTTATAGAAGTAAGGATGGCAGGGGGGATTTTGGATAGATGAGTTATGTACAGAAATTCACGAAAGAACCCAGGAGGTAGAAGATAGTCAAGAGAAGATTTTCTAGTAGATGTAGCTGTGAGGGTCAGGATGGGAGGTGAAGAGTGGGAAAGGGGTGATGGGGAAGGAGGAGGGGAAGAAGGGAGAGGAGGAAGAGAAGGAGAAGGAGTAGGAGGAGAAGGTGAAGGAGGAGGAGGAGGAGGTATTGGAGTGGAAGAAAGGTCATTGGGGTGGTTAGTGAACTTCTGCTGAAACACAGGATGTGATCGGAGGTGGTATGTAGTGGGACACATATGGGCAAGGGAGTAAAATATCAATGAAAGGTTTTGCCATAAAGGCTTCAATGTCAGAGATGGTCTCACTAAGGGAAAGAGGGGATGAGAGAGTTTGAGTAAAAGTTTTCTTGGCTGGAGGCTGTAGGGAAAAAAAGTTTTAGTGATTAAAGAGGAAATAGGGTCAGTAGAAGTTTTTAGAAGGGAAGCACAGGAGTGATGGTTCCGGGTCCTTTTGCCCCGAATCCCGTTCACCCTGGATCGTGTCGCTCCTATTCCTGTTCGCCCAGGGTGGTCTAACCTAACCTAACCTAACAAATACGATTTAATTATATAATTCCCTAATTTAGCGAAACGACCCGGCGCGAACGGGAATCGGGGCGAAACGACCCGATACCGGAGTGACACTTAGTATTTGGTACACGAATAGGACGTGAAGGGGGCAGAGTTTGAAGTTGAAGGAGTAGAGGTTGGGGTATCTGAGTTTAGTAGAGAAAAAATATTATTCACTAGCACTGAAGTAACTACAGTGTGGGTGAGAGAAGTGGAAGAGTGTCACTGGGAAAACTGGAAGGGGGTGTTTTATATTTTATACTATTCTACTACGCTCTGGTAGTCTCGGACATGTATAACTATAGTCCAACAAATCTTAACAGACCTTTTTGGTGGGGCAGAATCCAGTATTCCCATGGGTCCAACACTGCCATGTCTACGTGATCTAGCCAGTTAGAACTTGATGTACATAAGTAAAAGGCATATAAAATGCTTTAACGAAAATCAATGCATCATCAAATAAAATAAAAAATCATGTATAAAAGAAAAGTTACCGTTCTACGCTTACGATAGTCATATGAATATCGAAGCGCAGCATACATTTTTTACAGTGTTGCTTGGAAAACGTTATCACTTTTATCAACGTTCACCGTAGTTCTTATTAAGGTGAATGTTGCAATAACTGTGTTCTAAATATAATATGAAGGAATAAAGCAATAAAATGAGGTATTTCCTATATAAAATAAATATTGTAAACTCCATTCTAACGGCAGCAGTCATTTTTCAACCTCCGGACAAGTCACCTGTCAAGCGCGTACACACACACACACACACACACACACACAGTGTACGAAGTAAAAGAAGGAAGGCATGAGGAAGGATTAACAAAGAAAAGAGAGAGAGAGAGAGAGAGAGAGAGAGAGAGAGAGAGAGAGAGAGAGAGAGAGAGAGAGAGAGAGAGAGAGAGAGAGAGAGAGAGAGAGAGAGAGAGAGAGAATGTGGGTGACCAAACCACTGTGTTGCTTTGAAAACGTTATCACTTGCGTTAACTTTCACCGAAGTTCTCAGTAAGGTAAATGCTGCAAAAACTGTTCTAAATACAATATGAAGGAATGTAGCAATAAAATGAGGTATTTCCTCGATAAAAATTAATATTATAAGATCCATTCAAACGGCAACACTCTTGTTGACACAAGGCAGACAGGGTGTGGCCAGCCTCAGGTCAGGCCTGGGTCATCCATCTGTCAAACACCAGCCAATCAGAGCGAAGGAGATATGGCAACATTGGACCCATGGGAATACTGGATTCTGCCCTACCAAAAAGGTCTGTTAAGATTTGTTGGACTATAGCGTGATATATAACCCTTAGGCACAAGGTTTACACTTATTACACCACTTACCAAATCTCAGCTTACACCACGTGTTTACCTAACGGTACAAGGGTTGGACTTCATAGAAAGAGGCACAGTAAAAGCTTACGTTAATTTATTAATTGAATTTTTTTTTCTTTTTTTTCTATATCATTAACCGTTGGCACCAGTAGGCATATGGAGGCACACATGGACTTGCTTCGCCTGTTATTTGGTGTATGTTTTAGAATTTTTATAGTGACGCATCGAATGATTAAGTTCTCTCTTGAATATGTTGAGAACGAGTGAGGCTTATTACTGCTACAGACTCAGATGCATATTAACGTTGTAAGTCCCGTCTGAGGACAGTATGGCAGCAATTTGGATAGTCTTTGGCCACTCGGCGGTGATATCAAATATGGAAAAGTGGTCAGCGGATATCGGGGATTCGAACCCGGAAGCCTAGGATCCCATGCCCGAACGCTGACCACTGCACCACCTATCTGAACGGTCTAGCTAACGTGAGGTTAACGTGAGGTTAACGGAGACGCGTGTCTCGACCACGTGACTGGGCAACGGTTAAATACCTGAAGAGCTGTGTAGAGAGAGATGAGGCGGAAGCCCTTCCCTGGTTGTGTCTTCTCCGTCCTTCTGGTCGACACGAGGATTCCGTCCTGCCCCTCCTGTCGTCTCCAGCCTTTCGAGAAGCCTTCGTTCGCCACGTGGTCCTGCCCCAGGAGCACGTACTGCTCCACGTCCTTGCACTAGGCCTGCAGGAGAGAGTGGTCAGCTCGCTCCCTCTCTGCCTCCCTCGCTTGACCTGCTATGACCCGTAGACTCCGCCCCTTCTCGTCACTGGTTGGCTGTCTTTTGGCGCGAACCTGGAGGCTCAACCCTTTATGTGACGTCAGGGTCAACCTGCGTCACGAACTGGCTCGACCCGAGAAGCTCCGCCTCTCTTGTGATGTCAGGGGCCAAGCTGCGCCGCGAATGGCTCCAGCACGGTGCGACCCGGAAGCTCCGCCCATTCTCGGACAAGGACAGAGGCCAAGCGAGTGACGAGGCTACTAAGCCTATCTGGATTTTTCTGGTTTCCTCTGGCTAGCAACCACCCTCTCACAAAGGGTATGGGTGCCTTCACCACCCTCACTGCATGGTAACCACCCACATGGCCAGCACCCAGATGGAATGCTATAGTTTCTATCACCTTACTATCTTACTATCTTACACTTGAAGAGAGTAAAAAAAAAATTAAACCTAGGCTGACCTAATCTAAGAAATGGTGTGTGTAACTACAACATGAATGCCTGGAGAAACTCATTTTGCAAATGAGCGAACAACCTCGTATTTACGTTAAAAAGTTTCCTAGGGGGAAAAACTCCATTGCAAATTGAAATTTCAGGCATATTTCAGCAAAAGCGAGAACTCGCTTACCTGACCCACCCACAAATGTGTTATGTAGTGTGATGTCTGGTTTCACGGTGTAGGTGTAACATGTGTGTGCATGTAAAAAATACCGTGAACTCTTCGTCAGGCGACTGCACGACATTGTAGCAATTTGGTGTGGCGAGGGTGGGGCTTATCTTGGCGCGTCCTCTGCTTCACACAATGCTGGAATCTCAAAATATACAAAAGAGAAAACATTAAGTGCAAGTCAAACCTGGTATATACACACACAATCATTCAGAGAGATGAGGAAAGCGTCAAGTGGGAGGAAGATGTAACACGACGGGCTTCGTTCAACTCTGTACCTGGAGCAACTAGATGTGAAGCGCAGACAATCTTACCTCCTGGGCGTGACGAAGGAGAAAAAAGCTTTCTCACCACCTTAACGCATTCGACTCTATCCTCTGCACTGCCGGTATACTGACCAACGGCAAGTGGAGGTGCGTAAGGAGGTGTCAGCATGGAATCTTGCCTTCAGTATGACTCTACCTCACCATTCTGGCACATGTGGATCTTTCTGACAAAGTTTTCAATGTCAGCTGCCATGCCCGGCCTGAAGTAGTCACGGCTAACGTGTCTGAGCGTCACCTGACGGCCCTCGTGTCCTGAGGGTGATTTGTGACACAACTTCATCACCATCTGTCGATACTGGGCGGGAACGACGAACTGCTGGCTTGTCCGTCCGTTACTCCGCGTCACCTCCCGGAACAGCCTGCCTTTCTTCCTGTAGAACAAAGTTCTGTCCCAGTTACGTGTCCTGGACACACCAGTATTAGCATACTTACGCAGGTGGGCTAGTAAAGGGTCGGTGCTTTGAGCAGCAGCGACGTCAGCACTGCGTAGCAGCAGCTCGGCGGCTGAGGTGAACTCACGAGCAGCGTGGCTGGGCGCATGCTTCGTGGCACGCATAGCGACAGGAGGTTGGGCCTTTTTTGCTACAGAGCGTCGCTCCTTTACGCCCTCAACGTTGCCGACTATGAAACCGAATAGAGGGCTCTTCATCACAGCAGCCTGAACGCGACCGGTGAAAAACAGGGATTCCACCTCCACCAGCGCTATAGGGCATGTAATGACTGAGCCATCAATCATTTGAACATTTTTATGTTCACCTGTGTACTGACACGATTTCACCAAGTTTTCCCTCACTACACAGCAGGTGCAACCGTTATCTCGCATAACTTGCATCTTTGAATTACCCACTCTCCCTGTACGCACAAGTAAGTTTTGTCTACCTGTGGAGGAGGTGGAAGCGGCAGCAGTTAGGTAAAGGGGATCCTGAGGAGAGGCTATTTCCTCTACAGACAACTCTGTCTCAAACCTGGCAGCAGAAAAGCGCCTACGAAGTTCATTAAACGGGCTTGGTTTTGGGTGAGTCTGGCCTCCCAAGCGAGAGAAAATCGCGTTTTCTCTCTTTGGGGTAATTATTAAAATTTCTTTTAGAATAATTACATATCCCAGGCTTTAGAGAGGAAACACGTGATAATACTTCCACTTCACTACGTAGACTCAACTGAACCAGCCGAGTGACGTGTTACAGGCATATTTTTGTGCGGCCGTAGGCAGAAAAATGCACATCAAGTTTTCCAGCCATGAGATTACTCTCATGAATATCCTGCATCTTTGCAGTGGCCACAAACTCCGGAGGGCACATCTTTAGGAATCTATCTCTAAGGAATAACTTGCGCAGAACCTCGTAAGACATCCCTATGCCTTCTTTTTCTATTATCTCGTCAAAGAGGCGAACAATTCTAGCGTGGGCTTGCACTGCGGTTTCGTTCGAGTTAATCTTGGCGTTCGTGAACGCTTTTCTAACATCCTCAGCGGATATACCAAAAGCCTTTTGCACAGCAGCTTTCATTTTTTTATGGGAACCATGTTCGGCTGGTAACATATGTAGAATCTGGAGGGCTTTACCTGAGAATAGGGAAGAGAACTCGATAGCAAACTCTTCTGCCTCCATTTTGTACAACCCTGCCGTGCGTTCAAACTTGGTGATGAACGCATCAACATCTTCATGATAAAGATTTAGCTTTACACGCGGTGGAGGTAGAGTTATTACGGGAGCAGGAGCCTCATGCCTCTGGACATGTTCTAGCTCACGTGTACGTAACTGCATCACAGCAATTAAACTTTAATGGTCAAATTTCTGAACGATTATTTTATCCTCACGTTCCTCCTTTGCACGTCTTTGCAAGTATTCACTCAGCTTCGCCTGGGCTGTGATCCCGAGACTTTGTGCTTCGCCCCTGAATTTAGCAAAAGGATCACAGAACTCGACGCTATCCGTACTCTTCGCCTTTTTAAATAATCAAACGCACTCTTTTCAAACAATACTGTGTCTCACATACAAGTCCCTGTTCGGGCTCCAATTGTCACGGGGAAAACTGGAAGGGGGTGTTTTTATATTTTATACTATTCTACTACGCTCTGGTAGTCTCGGACGTGTATAATTAGTGTGATATATAACCCCTAGGCACAAGGCTTACACTTATCACACAACCATTTACCTCATTTCAGCTTACACCACATGTTTAGCTAACGGTACAAAGGTTGGACTTCATAGAGAGAGGCACAGTAAAAGCTTACGTTATTTTCTTAATTAAATACAGGAAAAACACACAACCTATCTGAACGGTCTAGCTAACGTGAGGTTAACGTGAAGTTAACGGAAACGCGTGTCTCAACCACGTGACTGGGTAACGGTTAAATACCTGAAGAGCTTTGTAGTGAGAGATGAGGTGGAAGCCCTTCCCTGGTTGTGTCTTCTCCGTCCTTCTGGTCGACACGAGGATTCCGTCCTGCCCCTCCTGTCGCCTCCAGCACCTTCGAGAAGCCTTCGTTCGCCACGTGGTCCTGCCCCAGGAACACGTACTGCTCCATGTCCTCTCACCAGGCCTGCAGGAGAGAGAGTGGTCAGCTCGCTCCCTCTCTGCCTTCCTCGCTCGACCTGCTACGATCCATAGACTCCGCCCCTTCTCGTCGCTGGTTGGCTGTCTTTTGGCACGAACCTGGAGGCTCCACCCTTTCTGTGACATCAAGCTGATAGAGAGGAATCTGTTGGAAACCACTGAGACGGGCATCTTGTCTAGCTTCTTTGAGTGTTAGGCTATGTTTGAAGCGGAGGGCAGCAACCTTCGCCTGTCAACCGGCAAGGCGTAGGTTCGAATCCCGCTCAGATCACTAAGGATATTTCACTGATAGGGAATGGTTACTGTCCCTCTTGAGCAAGGGGATGGGTGTGTGTGATGTGTGAGAGGTGTCAGTCTTACCCATTGATCCGTCTCTATGGGCTCTGAGCTCCTTCGGGAGGATAATGGCTGACGATCACGAATCCAGTGCGTGATCAGCCAGACTATGGTGAATAACCTCTGATTCAATTTTTTAAACTGGGCAGCCTCAGAAGAAGACATTATGTTCTTGGGTGCAGTTTGTTACACTTGCATTTTGTTTATGGGCAGTTTATACGGATATGGCAAGGTGAGGCACAGAGGGGCAACGTGCGGTGGATCTACAGTATTTTGCTGGATGTCCGAATCTCCAGCAGTTTTGTCATTGACGTGGAAGAGGAATGTAAGTTTTAATCTTACAGAAGATCCCACCTATGTAGGCTATACACTCTCTGGAAGATCTTGTTCTTTGAATGCAATTCCTGCAGTATTTACTGGATATTTGCGACGGCCATGAGGATTAATGGTACAGCAGGACACATGAGTGCTATCATGTTCGTTTGCAATTTGTTCAAAGAGGTCAGAAGAAACGTCAGGTAAACTGATGCCGTTTGGTCAGATTTCATTGGGAATGAGAACGGTACCAGTACGAGTGTTGAGTTGATTATCAGGGGACACTGGAAGCGGTTTCTCATCAAGGTCTTTTAGAGTAAGCATTGCTTCAGCTTGGGATTCTGAGTCACCCTCAGTCCGTGCATGACTGAACTTGTTGTTAGCCTTTCATCCTCTCAGCACAGCTCTTACATTTTAGGAAAGAAGGGTATAGTGAGAGGTTAAGAAGAAAAAACAGATGAACAAAGGAGAAATAAAGATAGAGAAAGAAAAATGCCAAGCAAAAATTGGTTGTACCAAAGACTGAAGTCCGAGGATTCGCAGCATCAGACTTCAATCTCTGGTACAGAAGCACCTCCATAACGGCAATGGACTTGGAAACGGAGGGGACTCAAGAACATATGAAAATGTCTTCTTTCGAGGCTGTCCCGTCTACAAATTTAAATCAGAAGCTGCTATCCTCCGCTCCAAACATGGCCTAACACTCAAAGAAGCTAGACAAGAAGCACGTCTCAGTGGCTTCTAACAGACTCCTTTCTCTCATCGTATCTTCACCAACACCCCTCGTACCACATCTAGCACTACCTTTCCTTCTACTACATCCCATCCTCCTTCCTTCACTTTTGCTCTCCCGCTCCACTCGTTCCTTCATCTAGCACAATTACCTCTTCCACTGTTATCACCCATCCCCCTCAGCCTTTTCCTCCCCTTTCCCTTCCAGCCTTTCAGCTACTTCAACCAGAAAATCTCTTCTGGATTCCCTCGTGAATCTCATGAGATATACTGCCCTTACTTTCATACCTCCTATTTCTGATCTCCCTGCCTCTAATGATCTCAGTATTTCTATCCCTACCATTATCAGAACTCGTTAATTTTCAATCAAAAATTTTTCTGCTCACTTAGAAATGACCTCCGCTGCCTACTTTATATTTGTTAACACTTTTCTATTCATTCACTGTAACTAACCATTCTTTATGTCCAAATATTTTCCCTTGCTGTTATCTCTTTGCTCTGCCGTCTATCTTTTAGCTTAACAAAGCGCCATATGACCTTTGATGTTTGGCGCTTACTTTATTCCCATTAACTCACTCACTCACTCTTTTTTGATGTAACCTCAGTACTTACCTTTTACAAGTATTTTGAATAACGTAAAACATTCAAATCAACTAATATTGTTCACATGTTATGAGAAAAAAATATGTAAATGAACGTATTTACTCATATCAGCCTGTATCGTCTACTAGTGTTGATTGATCTGTTATGTCAATACCATTTACAATTTTTGTAAAGCATATGTCATTAAGTGAAGTTTTACAAAAAATAATGGCTGAAGAGCAATGCTGAACGTAGATAATGAATAGTGAGTGTGTTCTTGTGTGAAAATGTCTGTATAGAGCTCCTGCATCTGACGTCACATCCAGATCCAGAATGTCAACAACTGCCATGTTTGTGGGCAACCCGACCAAAGTATTGGGGGTACAATTACAAGAAAACACCGTAAGACTTGCATAACCTTGACCATTTTCAACCATGGTAAATAGCTGCTGTGCATACAAATGTCACACCAGGCTTAGGGAGCTTATGGGGAGGCGTTTTTACAAGATTCCAGCCGAGAAAGAAACCCATGACAAATGGATTTCTGCATTAAAGAGAGCCCAGAGCAAAAAGAAGCTTCATAAGCGGTGGGATGCCAAAAGAAGTCATTGGCGACTGCGCAGTGATCACTTTGTTGGAGGTATGTAGTAATGAAAACATCTGGCCACCATGATAATGTGGTATTTCTTTACAACTACTGCTCCACCTCTTTCTTTTTTCTCTCTTTCCCTATGACAATACATAGTGTACTCAACACATCTATGAAGGTTTCAGGCGGTGCTCACCATTATTTACCTCGCAAAACGTCTTTGAAGTTATATTATGTTATGTTGGTTAGGTTAGGTTAAGTTAGGATTAGATTAAGGTTGTTAGGTTAGGTTACGGTTATGTTGTGGTTAGGTTAAGTTAGGGTAAAGATTAGGAAGACGACCCAGTCTGTTTTTTGGACAAAGCAATTTTCAATTGACCATTTTCAACCATGGTAAATAGCTGCTTTGTATACAAATGTCACACCAGGTATTGGGAGGTTATGGGGAGACATTTTTACAAGCAAACCTACCCAACCTATCCTACTACCACTTACTCCTACAAACACACACTTTCCATGCACAATACCACACTAGAACAGGCTTCCTCATATTAGTATATAGAACTGCACCATACACTCGTTCACATAAATACACAATCATTGATCATCCAAACACAACACGACAATACAAACACACACACACACACCCACACACACCCACACACACACACACACACACACATACACACACACACACACACACACTTCATTCACTTCCCTCCCCTGCACACTCGGAGCTAAATATTGATAACGTGGCTAACCTAATGCTAACTTGATTTCAATATTAACCCTATTTTTTTATGATAGATTTTGATGTGATTTAAATTAATTTGAAAGTTGTTCCCGTCGCAAATCGGGTGTCTATATACACGACCATAATGCAAATAACTATTCACTATGACAGTGTCTATACACACGACTGTAACGCTCGGGTCATACATTGTCGAATCGGCTGCGCGAGTGGCCGCGAACAAAAAGATGGCCGATTCGTTCCGGATTCCCCGTCCGGAAATGGCGAAGCCTAGGTTTTGACAGAAATCGCCATTTTGAGCGAACACCATCGCCATGTCCCTCGACCATCCCGCGTCCATTCGCCCTGCCAACACAATCGTTGGAGATGAGGTGCAATATATTCGAGGGAAGGTCACAGCCTACGGAGATGTATCGCCCAACTTGCGATGGCGATGTTGTAGCGGAGGTTGTCGGTTACGTAAGGATTGGAACAACACCCTGACTTGGTTTTCTTAGTTTATTGCTGCAGCGTTGGTTGTACACACAGGTAGCTTGTAGAGTTGACAGAGAGCCTGGAGATGGTGAATGATGTTTAAGGGGGAGCCATGAGGCTTGGCTCCCCGGCGTGAGCTGCAGGTGTAGACTGCAGGTAGGTTCGTGGTTGACTGACTGAGTGAGTGAGAGTCTGAGTGAGAGTGAGTGTGTGTGTGTGGCGGCTTATATTAGGCTCGCCGACCGGGTGGTCAGGTGAGGTGAGGTCAAGTTAATCTCGACCTCAGCCGCGGTCTCGGGGGAGCCGCGGTCTCGAGGGAGGTCATTATAGGCTCAAGCTATGGGTGTGTGTGTGTGCAGGTGTGTGTGTAGTATATGTGATTGTTGCTGCTATAATGTATCGTAAGGTTGGCGAATACACTACGATGTGTTGCCATTTAGGGCGATAATTTGCAATAGATTCTTGCATGCATTGCGATTGCTCTGCGTTCGTCTAGCGATAATTCGCTAGACATTCGTGGGCACGTTGTGGGTGGGTTACGGTGGTATATATAGTGGGTTCCCACTACCCTTTTTTTTTTTTTTTTTTTTTTTTTTACATTAAAAGAGTACTGGCTAAGGGAAAACAAAAATAAGTAAAAAAAAGTTTCGCTTGTCGCCAGACCCTGTAAAGAGGACAATAGGAGAAATATAGACATAGGGGGGAAAGTCCAATCTAGTGTGAGAGGTGTCTTGACATTCCTCTTTTGAAAGAGTTTAGGTCATAGGCAGGTGGAAAAATAGACAAAGGAAAAGAGTTCCAGAGTTTACAAGTGTAAGGGATGAAAGAGTGAAGATACTGGTTAACTCTTTCATTAGGAAGATGGACAGAATAGGGATGAGAAGAAGTAGAAAGTCTTGTGCAGCGAGGCCGCGGGAAGGGGGGAGGCATGCAGTTAGCAAGTTCAGAAGAGCAGTCAGCATGAAAATAGCGGTAGAAGATAGATAAAGATGCAACATTGCGGCTGTGACTTAACGAGTCAAGACAGTCAGTTAGAGGAGGAGAGTTGATTAGGCGAAAAGCTTTAGACTCCACCCTGTTTAGTAAAACTGTATGAGTTGAGCCCCCCCAGACATGAGAGCCATACTCCATACATGGGCGGATAAGGCCCCTGTACAGAGCAAGCAGCTGAGAGGGAGAGAAAAATGGACGCAGACGCCATAGGACACCTAACTTCTTGGAAGCTGATTTAGCAGGAGTAGAGATATGAAATTGCCAGTTTAGATTTTTAGTAAAGGATAGACTGAGTGTGTTTAATGTGGATGAGAGGGGAAGTTGAGTGTCATTGAAGAAGAGGGGATAGTTATCTGGATGGTTATGTCGAGTAGATAGTTGTAGAAATTGAGTTTTTGAGGCATTGAACGAAACCAGGTTTGCTCTGCCTGGCGGCACAGTGCCCAAAATACCCCTTCAGCAGCTGCATTGCTATCATGAAATACCTTAATCTTATTACCGAAGACATTGTGGAGCTTGCCATACATGGTCCTCATGCCCTTAATCCACCTTCCTATATCATCACCTGAGAGAGGGGGGTTAAGAGTGGCGCCCTTTTCTGCCCTAGCACGGTCCTTCCTAGGCTTGTTGCGGTACTCGTTCAGGTTCCTGTCGTACAAGAAAGTATTTTCCTAGAGCCACTCCCCTAGCTCCCTCTCCACGTCGGCAGGTAGTTGAAACATTTGATACATTTTATTATCCCTTAACAGATTAACATGTACATGTATATACAATAATTAGGAAGTGCAGGGAGCCCATCTAAAGCTGAAAGCTTTTTGGGCAGTACTGGAAATTAGGTGCTGGACTTAATTCATAGTGTCGATCAATATTTACATATTGTATATATGCCAATCACAATTGGCATGCCCATTGTGTGACCCCTCCCCCCAAAAAAAAAATAAGAAAAAAAGAACAATAATATTGATATAGTAAAAATGATAATGATAATAATAATGATAATAATAATAATAATAATAATAGTAATAATAGTAATAACAATAATAGTAACAATAATAGTAATAATAATAATGATAATAATAATAATATTAATAATAATATTAATAACAATAATAATAATAATAATTACAATAAATATTGTGATAATTATGCAATAGTAATGTGAATAATGATGAAAGTTTTAATAGTATAAAATAATTTATTAAACTGAGGACACACTATGACAGTAGATACATGAACATATAATTAATAATTGAGAAGAACATGTTTTTTTAAAACATTTAAAACGAGTTTATTGAAGTTAGAGCTTTAATATTATTAGGAATAGAATTCCAGGATTTAGGTCCTGAATAAGAAAGGGAGCGTTGAAAAAGTGTTAAATTATGGGCAGGTATACATAGATTTTCATGAGTACGGGTGAAGTAGGTATGTTGTGGCTGTAAGGACACAGATGTTTCACTTTTGATCTTTTTATGCATGTAAATACCAATTTGTAGCTTATTTATATCAAAAAGTTTTAGAGAGTTTGTTTCTTTAAAAAGAGGTTGTGTGTGGGCAAAATAGTCACTGTTTGTAATAATTCTTATTATTTTCTTCTGAAGTCTAAACCTCCTGCCTGCCCTCACGCCATCGTGGTGCCCTTCCTTATCCGATGTGTCTGCGTCCGTCCTGGGTATGTCAGTCCAATCCCCGTTGTCCTCTGTATCGGTTTCATGTTCGGATACGGTAGCTGAAGGAGGAAGTGGTGGTGGTGGCAAAAAATCTTCAGGATTGAGGACCTCACTGGGCTCACCTGGGCTCCAACGTAAAATCAGGCTCACTTGCAGGCGATGGGGGCGTCTCTTCCTCCTGAAGAAGAACCCTCGTGGCGGTTTTCTTGCCATTCTTGGGTATTTTGGCCATGGTGGTGAGATGGGGGCACGTGTACCAGGTGGCGAGGGAACGTACGTGTAGCGCAGCGGCTGGGTGAGAGTGAGAGAGAGCGTCGCCCGTCGCTCGTAATTATGGGCGAGCAAGCTGCGCATACGTGGAGATGCGTCGTTGACACATCGTCAGTCCCCGCAGTTGCCAGATACACCCGCGTAGCATCGCCATTATTGGCGTTCCTATGGCGATAGAACGCAAAAGGAACGCTATTTTATCGCAGGTAATGGCGAATCACGTACGACCTTCCCGCGAATCAACTGCGATAATTCGCCATAACCCGATTCTCCGAGGCTGACTGGCGAAAGTTTTGAAATTTTCTAAAGTTTCGCGTGGTCTGGCAACCCCCCGAGATGGCGCGCCAGACTCGGTAACGCCGCCTCGAACCTAGGAGAAGGCAAGCGAATGCACGGGCGAATTCCTGGTGATTTGAACGTAACGGACGGAGAATCGGCCATTTTTGGGCTTCGCAGCAATTCGCGCAGCCGATTCGCCAATGTGTGACCCCAGCATAATGCAAATAACATAATGCAAATTAACATTGTAAGTCCCGTCTGAGGACAGTATGGCAGCAATTTGGGTAGTCTTTGGCTACTCGGCGGTGATATCAAACATTGAAAAGTGGTCGGCGGATATCGGGATTCGAACCCGGAATCCTAGGCTCCCATGCCCGAACGCTGACCACTGCATCCTAAAAATATTACTTTACTTGATCTATTTATTAAGTTATTGTTGATTTTTAAATCAGGTAACACTGTAATTCTTTTATCAGAAAATAGCTTGAAGTAAGTTTTATTAGTGAGTTTATTATTCAAACACCAATTATGTAGCTTATCAAAGTCATAATAGGTCAGATGGATTAAAGTTTTAATATTAGAGCTAATAAAATACAGACAAAATTCTTGAATTTAATTAGCAATCCGTGATCCGGCACTTTTTAAAATCATCCACCATTAATTCGTTGAATTGCTACGAGAGAGGCGCCACACATTGTTTACAACTTTCCGACAGCAGCAAAATATTATGATGTTATGGTCTTGTTCATTTTTTATACAGTAAAACCTAGCGAATTTCGGATATAACGAACGTCATTTCCTGGCCGAACCAAGTCGGATATAACGAACCAAAGTTCGTTATATCCGAGGCGTGGGTTGAGCCGAACTCTCCACTTTGTTTGAACATGAACGCGCCGACGCGCACGCCACTCAGTCCACAGTTAGCTCTCACTGTGAAGGGTTGGTCGCGCTCGTGCTCTCGCCACTTGTTACCTACTACCTACAGTACTACCTACTGAGAAATGGCTTCGAGGACTCCTTCTCCATCCTCTTTGAACACGTCTTAACGAATGAAACCCCGTATATAGCGAACTCGTTCGGTATTTTTACCGAACTTCGTATATAACTAATTATCGGATATAACGTCAGATCCCCCGCCCCAATTGGTTCGTTATATCGAGGTTTTACTGTATATAGCTGCATATTGACCCCTTCAGGCAGCAGGTGCAGATGATTGTGTAGAGGTAAGAAGCGTAAATAACACTCTTTTTACCTGTGCTTGAAAAGGTAGAGTTACTGAAGAAAGTAGAGAAAGGAACGTCTGTAAAGACTTTATGTTGAGTACTATTGTAGCAGTCTCCCCTACAGGCTTAGAGAACGTGCGGTACCACGTTCCCTGAAAACGGGTCCCGCAGCAATAACTATTGTAACTTTATTTTTATTATATTTCTCAATATTCATTGTACTCCATATATATCTTTATTTATGTTTTTGTTTTTATAATATTATTACTTATTATATTGCGCTGCAAACCAGCACACACCATCAACTTGGCGCGCACTGTCCTCAGACAGTGCGCATATACAACTATTAATATTTGTTTTTTTAAATGTTTTCTCTATATATATAGTCTATATTTTCTGAATAAAAATAACCCTAACTGGTATCGAGTTTTCTCTACCAGTTGACCAATTAGCTTTACCACATACAAGCACCACTTACAATTGGTGAACCCGGAGTGTAGCTATGATCCAATAATTGGCTTCTAGCTTGTGCTGAACAAAGAGCACAATTTTCCCAGTGTGACGGCCTGAGTCTTATAGATTCATTCGCTTGATCACTCCGAAGGCAACAAGTCTCACCTCCATTATGGTGATTGTGAGATTGAGCCAACGGTCGGGAAAAACATTACACTTTTGTGTAGCTGCCACTTATGAGGTTATCCCCTCCCACCCACCCTGGCACCTTCTGTGCTCCCTTAGACGCCCTCACTGCGTCATCGGCACGGCCTAATGCGCGTTCTGCATGGCCCCTACCCCCTCAGACGCCTTACTGCGTTTTCAGCCGCCTCATGCGCAATCTACGCCCTCTGACGCTTTCTTGTGTCATCAGCACGGGTATATGCGCATTCAGCGCGGCCCCTGCGCCCTAAGCGCGACTGCTAGCGGCCCTATGTGTCCTCAACGCACCCTTTTGCGCCTTCAGTGCTACTTTATGTCCAACTCCTATCTCCCGCCTCGCGGCGTTAAAGTGATCTCCACCATCGCCATTCACCGCCCTGTAGATTATTCATCGCCCTGTGGATTACTCATCGCCCTGTGGATTACTCATCGCCCTGTGGATTACTCTACTCTCCTGTGGATAGTACAGTACGGTGCAGACAACGCTCCAGCAGACACCCTCTCCCACTGCCGTGTCGTCTTCTCACACTCCCAGGCATCAAGGTCGCTCTACGCTGACGGAACTACAGATGCAGATCGTCTCTTTCTGTCAGCTTCATGACCTCTCACCCTGGCATCTGAGCTTCACAGCACATCTGGGAGGACTTCACCTGGACTCACACCTGCACCGACTGTCAAGCCTCCATGGAGACTCGGCACTTGACCTCGTCGGCCCCCCTGCCACACTGCCGGTTATCGCTACATCCTCTCGGCATCCACCGCTACAGGACTTCCAGCTACCTCCCGCAGACCAACGGCATGGTCGAACGGTCATCACCAGCCTCCGCCCAACGCGAGAACTGGTCCCAGGCAAAATCCAAGCAACCATAGGAAGTTCTCGTTTCCTCCTTCCTCGTCACTAGGGGGGGGGGTATTGTAGCAGTCTTCCCTACAGGCTTAGAGAACGTGCGGTACCACGTTCCCTGAAAACGGGTCGCGCAGCCATAACTATTGTAACTTTATTTTTATTATATTTTTCAATATTCATTGTACTCCATATATATCTTTATTTATGTTTTTGTTTTTTATAATATTATTACTTATTATATTGCGCTGCAAACCAGCGCACACCATCAACTTGGCGCGCACTGTCTGAGGACAGTGCGCATATACAATTATTAATATTTGTTTTTGAAATGATATATATATATATATATATATATATATATATATATATATATATAGTCAATTTTTTTTTTATAAAAATAACATTAACTGGTATCGAGTTTTCTCTACCAGTTGACCAACTAGCTTTACCACACCCAAGCACCACTTACACTATGGCATTAGATCATCCACTATGTACGACTTAAAGAAACAAAAGTATCAAACTTAGAAGTTTTTTCCTGAAAACGAAAGCCAGAAAAGTTTGAAGTGCCGTAAAACATTGAAAGATGTCAGGAGTTCAGAATATGACAGCTGTCATATTCTGAACTCCTGACATATATCAAGTATTATTATATATGGCCATCCACAGCACTGTAACACCTTAAAACTTGAAAATTATACCTGCAGAGCCAGTATAAATCAGTGTTATAGAAAGCATGTAGGTAGTATTGATTGAAAATCTGGAAGCGCCAGGCCCAATGTCCACCCTCTACAAAACTCCACGTAATAGTCAACAACCAAGGCGACATTACACATCCCTAACATAGCCCACCCAAACCAATCACTCATGCTATTTCACAATCTAACACATGCTCTACTACTATGTACATAAAAGCTTTTCATTCCATTTAACAATCTACCATTTTTTCTATGCAATTTTAAAAATAGCCCAGAATCCCTTCCAAACAATCTTGTAATTCACTTTCTTTAAATCCATGAATGCAAAAAATACATACCGACCAATCGCCAAATTTTTCACATACCTATCTCACAACAAACACCTGATTCATGCATCCCCTCCATCTTCTAAAACCATATTGCTCATCATAAATCACTCCTTGTTTACCCTCTCTAATCCTCTTAATCAACACCCTCACATACACTTTACCGACAACACTCAATATACCTATACCTCTAAAACTAGGACATTCATACTCTCACCTTTATATAGGGGAACCACAAATGCACTTGTCCATTTAATTGGCACCATGCTGTTCATGAACTATACATTTAACAATCTTACTAACCATTCAAAAACATTCCAAACATGTAGTCTTAGCTATCTTCCAACTGCAACAATCTCAGCTTTTCTAACCTCCTCTACATTCGATATTCTCTAACAATGTTCTCCCCATCTCTTCCTGATAGCATTTTAATCACTTAACATCCTTCCATCCTCTGCCTTCACTTTTCTTTTATCCCAGATGCTCTCTTCCACATCCTTTTTTACTCTCTTGCAAATTGTTTTTTTTATTCCCAGTCAATCACCCCACCTCTCATGTGCACTCATTTTAGCATCACACAACCCTTTTTGCTCTATTTATCCTCTTATATCCCTCATATGACACCTCATTATTCTTCTGCAGCCACACTTCATATGCAAGCCTCTTTTTCAGTTATTGCCGTGCTTACTTCCTCATACCCTCATTCATTTAGTATCCTCACAACATTAGGTGTACGCCTCATACCACACATCTTTTCTGCACACACCACTACAGCATTCTTGAAAAGCTACCATTATTCTGCCACATTACCGTTTTTTTTCTCTTTCACTGCATTCCACTCACCTTCAAGATGTTCCTGGTACTCAATTATTTTCTTTAGTTTGCCTAACTCAATCACTTTCAAGGATTCCTTGACTCATCCAGTGTGTCCTGCTCTCACCAACCTCATGCTTGCTTTTAATTTTCCCTTCACCAAGTAATTGTCCTGTCGTGACTATAATTATGTGATATGTGGAGGTGGAAGATACATGTGGAAGAGCAACCACGTGGCTTGGAACCATGTGGTAGGAAATAGAGAGATGGGAGAGGAAACGCAGGTATTAAGGTCAACAGAGGCGAGATCTAAACAGCAGGTGTTTCCTTAATGGAACGCCAGGTAACACGGTCAAAACAAACAAGTGTTCCTCGTTCGCGCAAATACCTAGGCCAATTAAAGGATTTACTTGAGACCATTAAGTTAATCCCTATACAGGATACAGAAAGCAAAATGTACAAAGGAAAATGACCTTTATATCAGCATTCAGAGTTTAAGGGAATATAGCCTTTACAGACGTAAGTGTTTACTTCCCAGAGTGTTGTAAGGAAAAGTGACCTCTATGGAAAATAAGGAAAAATCATCTTGATAGAAAATGTAGGGAAACTAACCTTTATGGAATTGTAAGGGAAACTAGCCTTAAACAGAATGTAGGGACTTCCCCAAATGCTGTGTCTGTAGAGAATTGGTAACTGTCTAGATTTTGAAAATAAAAGAGGCCGTACTAGCTTAGAGAGTCAGCATTCCCTCAGACTTCTACTCAGAAAGTCACACCAGCTCTCAGCTCAAAATGGAGCATCTGAACGGGGTAAGTGAAAGCTCTCTCTCTGAAATGCAGTCTTAAAGCAGCTTTTAGGATGTTAGTGTAGGAATATTTTATGTAGGATTAGTAATGTATGATGTGCATGCTCCGTGATTATTTTATTATGTGTTGCTCCATGATTATGAATATTTTTATAAGCTCCTAGAAGAATTATTTCATGTGCCTGATTATATATGTGTCAAAGCCAGAAGAAAGGATGATGTTTGTTATATGACAGAAGGAGCAAGGAAAGATTAATTGTTAATTAAAGTTATATAAAACGGAAAGATTGTTTAATGAAAATCATTTTAGAGTTAGTGTTCTGTACCCCGTGACCAGTTTATTTTGATTAACAGAACACGAAAAAACGTTGCAATAATCAGCGACGAAAGTCCGGTACACTTCCAATCTTCCTTCTCAAAACTTTCATCCAGCAACCTCCCTATCACATTTCTGCTCACAACCGTATAATCACTCATTGCTTTATCATCATCCTTCCACCTTCATGTCTCATCCATGTGTACTTATGAATATTTTTCTTCTCATTGTATTTACAATCACCATCTCTCGCTCAGTGCATAATTCTACCATTCTCTTTCCATTTTAATTTCTTCCAAGCACACCATGCATGAGAGAAATGATAGCTAAAGTGGGGAATGTAGATGCAAGACCGAAGATGAATAAAATAGGTTAGATGGTGGTGACATGGCTTTTTGCAGCAGATAACTCTGTGTTGTTTACAAAGAGTGGTAGCTGAATTTTATAATGTATTTACGAGAAGGAAGTTAAAAGTAAATGCTGGAGAAAGTAAGGTGATGGTTTTTGAAAGAAGGGAATTATGGGTTTCTGACTTTAATACACTTTAAAAGGTGAGTGTGCCAGCAGAAGGAAGGTGTGAGGTAGTTCTATGAGAGAAAATAGAGGAAGTGAAAGATTTTAAGTATTTAGATGCAGTTCCATGCTGCTATGCAAACATGGAGAGATGTAAGGAGAAATAAGTGAGTGAGCTGTGTAAGGCAGGTGTGTTATAGGATCACTTGAAATGGTTATGGGAGGAAGAAAAGAAAAAGTGCCCTATGGATTAGAGATCAGAGAGAATTGGACATAGAATAGGGCATAACAGTCAAGTGTGCGTTCTGTAGAAATAATTTATCTGAGAAGAGTATGTGGTATGACAAGATGGAAAGGTGAGAGCAATGAAAGCGTGTATGAAAAATGAATAAGTAATAATGTCTATGGAGTGGGTGGTGAGGCTAGAGCTTACTGAAGCCAACACTTTCAGAGACTTAAACACCAAGAGGGAGGATTACCTATCTTGGGAAGAATACTTCATAACCATGGCATACCTCTCTGCTCTTCGCAGCAAGGACCCCTCTACTCAGGTTGGTGCTGTCTGATGTGTTATAAAGAGAGCTACTGTATACTAAGCCCTGAGCTGTTAATGAAAGCTGCACTACACCCTAATGCATTAATTAGATACTTAGGAATACCATGTTGTATCAACCCTCACTCACTAACTTTTTTCTCCATCTTACCCTCTTTTATGCACTCTGTCAAACAACATAAGGATATAGCCAGTGATTGGCAATCTCCTTTCACTTCTCCAATCGTCTCCCTTACCCCACAACCACCACTATCACGTTTCTTCCCTTATGCATAACAGCCACCTCTCACCTCCACCTTCCATCCTTCTCCACCTCTACCACCCTCCCTCCTTCTACTCCTCTCACCTCCTTATTAGTTGCCAACACCATTGCATTCTGTCTTTATCTACCACAGCTGTGTTTTTATTCTGTTGTACTAAGATTTCCATTGGTGTAGTGGTTAGCGCACTCAGCTCACAACTGACACATCCTGAGTTCGAGTTCCGAGTTGGATGGAGACAAATTGGGCTTGTTTGTCTTCTTAATTACCGTAACCTCTCTTCATCAAACAGAAAATAGGTACAAGATGTGAGCTGATGAGTTGTGGCCTTGCAATCCCAACAAGAGCGGAAGGCTGGGAATTCTGCCTTCTTGTAATTGTACTATACAGTGCCTGAGCTACACTCGTGTGGTCCTGTTTCTGTATTTATATTTGTCCAGTTTTTCTTTCAGTTGTTGTACATTCCTTGCCATTATCACCTCTGCCTTCAGCCCTTGCCTAATATATATAATCTCTGGGAAAAGCTGCACTTCGTTGTATCGTTCAAACAAACTCCTTTTTGCATTTCTCTTGTTTCCCCTCAAATATCTAGCCTCACCTTTTCTTTTCATTATTATTTTTTTTCTATCTATTTCCTCCAGGTTGTTCATTAATTTATATATTGTAACTAATTTTTCCTCATATGTTAGGTCTTCCAAATCTGGCACCATCTTAGTTGCAATTTTCTTTATTCTAAATTACTATTTCTTGATTATTCTTCTCTGTATTCTTTCCACTTTTAACTCTTGTTTTTTCTTGTGCGGGGACCATATTACTTCTGCACATTCCAGTTTTAGTCTAACCACTGTAGCTATATTTTTTTCTAATCATATCTTTATGTTGGAAGTGAAATCCATCTATATATTTCTTAGCATCATGAATGCGTCACCAACTATTTTATCCATATTTTTCTCTGGTGATAAGTTGTCCTATATTACCACTTCCAACTATTTCTCTTCTTTTTCTATGGATGTAGTATTTTATCTTAACTTACATGTCCATATGGGTCTCATTGCACTCTCAAATTTCCAATACATGGCATTATTTTACATTAAATTCCATGTCCATCTGTTGCTCCTATTTATATATGTTGTTTATGTCATACTGTAACTCCTCGCAATCCTTGTGGTTTCTTATCTTCCTTAGTAATTTTGCATTATCTGTAAACAGGCTTCTGTAATTGCTTACTCATTCTGTCTTGTCATTTATATATACTAAAAACTTTATTGGTGCCAAAACTGACGCTTGTGGTACTCCACTTTTTGCTTCTCTCCAATCTGATTTTTCATTCTTTACTTCTGTTCTCATTTCCTTTCCTTCAGGTAGTTTTCCATCCGGGTTTTTTATGTGCTTTTTAATTTTCCAATGTATTCCAACTTCCATAATAATTTCCTATGGGGAACCTTATCAAATTTCTAAGTCTAAATATGTGCAATATGTCCATCCATCTCTTTCTTGTGTTATATCTATCACTCTTGACTAAAATCTTAATAAGTTGGTGACACATGACCTTCCTATTCTGAATCCAAAATATACACCTGCTATTATTCCTTCTCTTTCTAAGTATTCTGTTCATTATTTCTTGATAACCTTCTCACATGTCTTATAGACTATGCTGGTCAGTGATGCTGGTCTGTCATTAAATGGTTCTTCTTTGTTTCAATTGTACTAGCTTTTCCAATTTTTTAAGGACTTTTCCTGTTTTAAGAGAACACAACTATATCATAAATTGGCTTAGCCATTTCTTGTCTACATTCCTTCAAGATGTGTCCTGAGTGATTGTGTGTGTTTGTGTGTTGGGCTCTCTCTCTAAGAGACCAGAAAGGGTCTACACCACACCCTGAAATGTAAAACGGGCGAGACACATATATATATATATATATATATATATATATATATATATATATATATATATATATATATATATATATAAAGAAAAAAAAATGAAACATTGAAACAAAGGACTACAAAAGTGCATGTTAAAGTGATAATCAAGTGTCTCCCTCCAGAAAACTGCAAATCTTGGTGGCAAGTTTATGACTGAAAGTAGACCAATGCATTTAGGTATGCTTTAGGAAGGTGTTGTGGATCCTTGTAAACTTAGTGGTGTTTTGCTCCATACTTTTGAGACCCAAATTTAAATTAGATATTATACTTTTTTTCCAGCATGTATATGTTTCTGTTTTCTTTACTTCTCGTTTTGATATTACCATGCCCCTTGTCAACTTGCTACTGATAGAGTGATACCTGCGATGGACATATATGCAGTTTTGTTATCAGAAAAAATAAACTGTTCTCCCATTCAATTGCAGGTTGGGGCATGTATAGTGAATTCCACCAAAAAGATAGTTGGCATCGGTTACAATGGCATGCATCTGGTCTGTAACGATGATGATTTGCCAGGGGGCAGTAAGTTGAAGAACGACTACATGTATGGTAAGTAGACAGCTGTATTTATAATATACCATATTTCTATGGTCAGCCTCTGGTGAAGACTCTGGTCAAGATTCTAGTGTAAAAATTAAGGATATATCAGATACATATTATTCTTGTGAGTATGTAGAATGGTACTTTTGTAAACAGTAGGATCTTACTTTTCACAAATTTTTATTTAAACTTTTTTTTCTTTTAATGCAAAAAAAACTATATTATTTCATCTTTTCTATCTATCTAGCAATGATCTCTGATGCTGCGTTCCCTCCAGGAACATTCTCTAAGGGGATGACCACGGCAGAAAAGCTTCCACATCTCCCTATTCATGCACTCCCTCCTTGCTTGTTCAATCTCTCCTTTCTATCAGCAACTATTTAATTCATGTACTCCTTTTCCTAATACTTCCATCTTACAACTAGCCTTCCTCCCCTCCTGGACCTTCAGTTTCACTCACATATACTTTCTTTACACTCTTCACTCTTGTTTATCTCCATATGACCAAACCACCTTAAAATTATTTATTTTCATCCATTCCACTGCACCACACCACTCCATTTCACTCATTCCCATTTCACATCTTTCATACGCGTTTTCTTTGCTCTCACCTTTCCATCTTATCGCACCGCATACTCTTCACAGATTACTGATTTATATATCATGTACTCTTGACTGTTGTGTCCTTTTCAACAAGAGAATACTGTTCCTTAAACATTTTCTTTACCTCCATGGACACATCCCTTCCTATCATAACACTTTAAAGTGATCCTATGACACACCTGCCCTTCATTTATCTCTCAATGTTTGTATAGCACTGTTCCTAAATGCTTAAACTCTTTCACTTCCTTCGTTCTTTCTCTCCCTAAAAGTACTTCACAACTTCCTACTATTTGCACACTCATCCTGTAAGATTTACTAAAATCCTCCACTTCTGCTTCTCTTCTTTCAAAAATCATCTCCTTACTTTTCTCAGCATAAATTAATTAATCCACCACTCTTTAATGTTCCTCTTCACTCTTCGCAAACAACACAGTGTCATTTGCAAACGGGCATGCCACCACCGCCCACCTTATTCCATTCATCTTCAGTCTTGCACTTACATTCCTCAATTTAGCTTTCATTTCTCTCATACATCCATCCATAGAAATATTAAACAGTCATGGCAACATACATAAAAATACACATAAGAAGAATAGACACCAGAAGACTTGTTGGTTTATAAATAGGGTATCTGCTGGATTCCATACTATTACTAGCACACTACGTGTAGGAGAACAGGTTCGATAAGAACAAAGCTCTTTCCCTGTTCATCTCTCCCTCTGGCAACGTGCAAGTAGGAAAAACTTAGAAGGGAGCACCCTGTACCTTGTACAAAATGAGGACATGGAAGTTTTATAGTAATATATTAAGTTAAAGTAAGATACTTTATTAGACTACCACTAATGCTGGTTCATCTGCTGCCACTACACTTCTCATTTGATAGATAAGGAAACAAAGTTAATATCATATAATTACATACACATTTTATAGATTATACCACAAAATCAATTAATTAATTAATAAAAACCTGTTTCTCCGAAATATGTATTTGATTGGAACTTGAAATTATCTATAGTTCTTGAGTTAACTACTGGAGCTGGGAATCTGTTCAAGTGGTCAACTACTCAAACATTGAAGTATGACTGACGAGCATTGTGTTTCATCTTCGTACTTTTAA
The DNA here is from genome assembly GCA_029783475.1 of Metacarcinus magister. Taxonomy (NCBI): domain Eukaryota; kingdom Metazoa; phylum Arthropoda; class Malacostraca; order Decapoda; family Cancridae; genus Metacarcinus; species Metacarcinus magister. The sequence continues at coordinate 109,060 of JAPQNM010001618.1, read as the reverse complement.
TTTTATTTCGTTACCTCTTGTTACTGTCACATTATTCATCTCAAATAGTATTTCTGGTATCATTTTATCAAAATTGTTTAGAATTTTAAAAACTTTAGTTATCAAATGTTTTGCTTGTGGAGAGGGAACACTTCTATTTGTTCATTGAACAATAAATTATGCAATGATGGAATGTGTTTTGTCGCTCGTCTCTGTAATCTTTCTAGTAAGTTTTGGTTTTTAATGTAGTTCAGGAACCAGAATTGAGTTGCGTATTTTAGATGTGGCAACACAAATGCTGTATAGAGTCTTTTCAATAGTTCTGGCAATTTATGATCAAAATTCCTTGAAACTAGACCTAACATCATATTCACTTTCTTACTTGCACTTACTGTGCACTCATAACTCATTTTGACATTATTACTAATGAGGTCTTTTTCTTGTTTAACATTATCGAGCTCCTGGGCAAACATCTTGTATTTAAGATTTAAATTAATCATGCCAATATGCATATAACCTTCCATTTGTCTGTATTAGAAGACATTAATCATTTATTTCTCTAATTGATTAGTTTATTTAGGTAGGATTCTTCAGAGCATATTTCTTTACCGCCATGTTTTGTATCGTCTGCAAATTTTACTACTTTTGATACAAGATTTCACTTAAAAGTTACTTGATAATTCATTGGAGAGGTATAACGTAAATGAGTCAAATTTCAATGAATTGTGGAAGGAAAAAAGTAATTTAAAAAATAAAGTAAACAACCTCAGGAAAGGGTAAAGGTAATTGAGAAATTAACAAGTGAAAATGAAGCTTTAAGGAATACCCAAGGATTTTAAAATTAGGTGATTAGAGAGGAATTTAAAAATTTTGTTAACAATGAAGTGAAAGCCTTGAAAGAAAATTAGAAAAAGGATAAAATCAGCTTCAAGGAAATATTTGAACGACAAATAGTGAAAAGCAAAGTGAGAATGGAAAAAGAAGTGATTAAAGTATTAAAAACTAATGAAAACATAGTCATAAACGCAACAGAGAAGAAAAAAAATGTAATAATATATGGATTGAAAGAAAAGATTATATCTATAAGAATAAAGAGAAAAAAAAGAAGAAATTAGTATCATAAAGGAAATACTACAACATACTAAGTAGAGGAATTAATGAGGTTAGGTCCATACATTGAAGGAGGTGTTAGCTAGACCAATCAAACTGAGACTTAAAATACAGACTGCAACAAAAGAGATCTTATTTAGGACTTACCAACTCAAGGACATAGAAGAATATAAAGATGTGTTCATCAAAAAGTATGAATGAAGAAGAGATACACAAATTTAAAGAATTGAATGATGAGGCATAACAGAAAAATGATGAAAGAGCAACAGAGGAAAAAATTAAGATTTTTTTGGCAGAGTAAAGGACAGCAATGAAATGGTACATATAACATGTTAGAAAGAAAGCAAAAACAAAAGAAGGGAGCAGTTAAAAAAGGGAGTGATGAAAGAAAAGTAATGCATACTAAAATAGATGGAATAATAGCAGGAAAACTAGAGTTAGTAGATTATCTAAAAGAGAAGAAACCAGAAAGTATATGCCAAGCAGAAGCAAAACTATGTGAGGACATCCAGACTAACATTGAGAATGATAATTATAATATATGGAGAATGGATAGAAACGACAAGAAAGGAGGTGTGATGCTAATGATAAAATCTAAGATAAAAGTTAAAAATAATGTAGAGTGTAGAAAAGAGAAAACAGAATTGATAAGTGCACAGATTAAAACAATATATGGAGAAAGCCAAAAAATAGTAGTTGCATATGGACCCCTACAAACAAAAAATTGGACTAAGGAAGAACATGAAGAAATAAAAGATACCCTAGAGAGCTTAGAAAAGATTATTAAAAGCAGTCATAGATTAAAAGTGATGGGAGATTTTAATTGTAGTGAAGTAAAGTGGGACGTTTGAAAGCGGAGGTGAAAATACGATGGGAAATAGATTATTGAGACTAACGATGAATAATACAATGATTCAATGGGTAACTGAAAATACAAGATTTAGAGGCGAAGATAAACCATCAAGATTGGATCTATCATTTATCAAAGGAATAAATCTAGAAAAATATATTAATTATCAATGCCCCTTTGGAAGGAGTGACATGTGGTCCTGGACATTAAGATTAAAGGAAATATGGAAAACAAACAGGAGAAATCATACAAAAAGAAAATCTGAAATTATGCAGAAGAAGAAGAGGTTTTGCAATGAAACTGACTGGAAGAAAATTAAGGAATTAAAGGACGTACAAGAAAAATATAATCTCCTGATAATGTGCGTACAAGGAGTCAAGGAATATGTTCCATTTTATAAGGTAAAAGAAAACGGTAAAAAAAAAGTGATTCAACAGAAAGTGTGAAAAAGCTAAAACGAGAAGTGATGGCGCATGGAGAAGAAAAAGAAAATGGATCCAGGAAAGGGAAGAAGAATACAAATTGATTTTTTACATCCACTCACTTTCAACTGTACTCCTCTCTTCTCAATCCTTGTTCCATATTCTTTTTCTTCTTGGGAATTTGATGAGGCCGTGTAGGCTGTGGTGCCACAGCCTCTAGTGCCCTAAAAGTGCATGTTGCAGATGAGTTAGTGGAGCAGATCCTGTTGAGTTGACCTGTCCTGTCTTCTGGAGGAAGATCCTGGTGTGCTTAAGTACTTTTTTTAAAGGTCAGGCCAGGGTCTTGAGTGCTACCTAAGAGGTCAGTTATTATTGGTCTCCGGAGGTGGAGAGACGACAGTGAGTAGAGGGGTACCATGCGGTGGGAGTGGTGGCGAGGACAATGCAATAGAAGGTGTTTTGTCTGGTTGTGTAGGGTAACAAGGGCAGTGAGGGTCATCGGTCATGCCCAGCGTGTGTAGGCGCGAGCGTAGGCGGCTGTGGCCAATTCGTATTCTGGTGACGACAGTGTCAAGGCACAGCTGGGGGAGTAGGTCCACCAGTGGTGTCGTGTGTCTTGCTTGCCTGATGCGTTCAACTGAGGTGTACTGTAAGGCGTAAGTTAGGTGTGTGTCCCAGTGCAGTTTTGCAGGCTGTCTGGAGGTTGGTTAGAAAGTCAGTCTGGTCAGTAGGGAGATCTATGGAGAAGGGATGGGAGTGTACCTCTGCTGCCACTCTCATCTCCTCCCGCGGCCTCACTGCTCAAGGCTTTCTACTTCTACTCATCCCTATTCTGTCCATCTTTCTAATACAAGAGTTAACCAGTATCTTCACTTTTTCATCCCTTACACTAGTAAACTCTAGAACTCTCTTCCTTTATCAATTTTTCCACCTTCCTATGATTTTAACTCTTTCAAAAAAGGAGTGTCAAGACACCTCTCATACTAAATTGGACCTCCATCCCCTGCCTCTATTTCTCCTATTGTTCTCTGTACAGAGTCTGGTGACAAGTGGGTTTTTTTTAACCTATTTTTGTTTGCCCTTGGCTAGTACCCTTTAATGTAAAATAAGAATAAAAAAATTAAAAAAGGCGGCTTGTAAACAAACCGATCTGCAACAGATTTCTGTAGCGTGCACTTGACATGTCTCTCCTTCTGTTTTTTCTACCTTTTTAAGTAAATATTAACATTTTTGGCATATGATGTAACTTCGTTGTAAGTAGCAATTGATCATAAAAGCAATGAAACCAAGTGAAATATAGGATTTAAAGTGAAATAATAAAAATAACCTGACTAATTTACTATCTCCATAAGATGCTGCATTTCACTTTGGACAATTAAAGTTTTGCAAGGTTTTGACTGTCTAAATGGGTATCCATTTAGTTTCCTCAACTTATTTCAGCCTTGTCAGGGTTAGGTTTTTTTCAACTTACTTTTATCTTGTAGCAGGGCATCGTACCCACAGGAGGATCCCAGGGTTTATTCGTACCACTTCATATTTAACTCATCTCCCTCTCCTATACCTACATGATCTGATCCAAGAGTCACACCAGATGTGCAGGAACCTCGTCCACAGGTTGTCAAAGCCGCGTTTTTTTCATGCATTCACCACTGCTCTCCGATCACTTCTATCACGCACAATCATCATTTGTAGGACGGACCTGATGTGCAGTGTTTGGGTAGGGTGCACTTCTCTTCTCTATTGGTCTAGGGACTAAGTGAGAGGAGTGTATGTGTATGGATATAAGGGTGTGTTTATGTGTGCTTCGTCTCGGCTACCCTCTTTAGAGAGATAACAGCCTGATATATAGATAGATAGAGATTTAATCTTGTCAGTGCATTTCTTTTTCTCTGAATACTTATGCTTAGGAAGCATACAATGTGTCAAATATCTTGGTGTTACAATTGCGTTGAATCTAAAATCTTCCCAATACTGCAAAGATGCCACTGGTAAAGCTAATAGAATGTTGGGCTTTATAAATAAATTTTTTTGGTTCAAGAATGAAAATACAATTTCACCTTTATACATTTATACATCAGTTTCATTAGATCCCAAATGAAGTTTGCAGTGCAGTTTTAGTCACCTCACCTTGCAAAGGACATATCAAAATTAGAAGCTGTCCAGCATAGGTCTGCGAAGATGATCCCATCTTTGCGTAATAAGTCTTATGAAGAGAAGCTGGCACGACTAAATGTATTCTCTATCGAGAAAGGTTGGCTTCGAGGAGACTTTATAGAGTTTTGAAATACTTAAAGGGTTTACGAATGTTCATGCAAATAAACTTTTGTCAATTGATGATTTGTAACTTATCATGAGCGAGAAGTAATGGAGTAAAACAAAGATAAAGACAAATACAACTTGACTCCACTAAATTTTTCTTTACCAATGTTGTTATAGAGCGGAATAAACTCCCACCTTTAACTTTAATGGTACAGTGTACCACAATAAATTCCTTTAAACTTCCATCTCCTCCAACAAGGTTTCCAACTTTCCGATCAAGGTGATATGACCCAGCATACTTCGGGCTGTTTGACTATGTTGCTTCTGACAAGTTAAATCATGATCATGTTTGCATTAAAAAGCATTTACTCTAGGCTAAGGACAGACCACTTAGTTTGGACCCTGGGATCTGTTTGGTCTGATTTTCTATGTAATTATATGTAATTCATAAGCAAATTCCCCTTTGCCTTCATTCCTCCAGTGTTGTTGTTGTTGTTGTTCCTCAGGCTGCCCCGCAGTGGGGAGTCACCTTAATGTGGTGGCGGGGCTTGAAGCGTGGTCGGCCGCGCCTCCTCCTGCGGGGCCCTGTCCGTCTCTGTAGGGCTGGTGTCCGTCGGCCTCGTGGACTAAGCACTCCCCCTTCATCACTGGTAGAGGGGGCCTACCGGGGATGTTGTTCGTCCTTATCCGTCTACATCTAGGGCAGGACTAAGCCTCTCAGCGTGTTTGCCGTGCGTGGCGTCCTGTATACTCCCCGTGCTCCCTCATCTGGGAATTGAGTCCACCGCGGGGCAGGAGATAGTTCCCTGCGGTGGACAACACACTTATTTGGTGGGGGAGTTGGGGTAAGACAGGTGGTCCAGTGTGGCCCCGCTGGATCAATCGGCTGGTCATGCGTTGGCTAGGGTCAAGCGGCTGCTGTCTGGTGGGCACCGCAACAGTCCCGCGGCTGCCACCTCACTCCAGGCAGTGGCTGCGTATACTTCCCCCACTACCCCTAGAGCTGTTGGGAGCCGTCGTGCCTCAACATACATCCCTCCCTTGTTGGGCTCCGTGGTGGGTGGGGGGGTGGGGAAGCGAATGTTTTCTTACTATTTTATGGCATCTTCACCACCATTCTCGCGACCAAACTCTCTCCCCGACGTCCGCTCGTCCCCGGCTGCTTCTTCTCGATCTTCCCTTATCGCCACCCTTGAGCCTTTCCGGGCCACGGGTGGTGCAACTGGGCCCACAGTCCCCTCCGCTTAGAATTCTACAGATTCGAACCGAGAAATTTTTAATTATAAGCCTAGAAAACAAAGACGCGTTAACGCACAGAAGGGCTTTTCAGGCCCTCTCATTCAGACTCTACCAGGTACTTTCGAGCCGGCATATTACGAAAAGTTCCTTGTTATCATGTCTCTTGATGGTGTGTCTGTTATGGATCTTGACATATTTGACGTACATCGAGCACTCATTAAGGTTTGTGGACGCGAGCCTAAGGTCTCCTCCCAAAGGACGGTAGTCTCCTGGTGGGGGTGTCGTCTCCAGAAGAGAGTGCTCGCCTCAGAGCGATCTCCTCTGTCCCTGGAACGCAGGTGGCGTGTACTCCACACGCTACCCTCAACCAGTGTAAGGGGGTCATCTTTTCTTGTGACGTCATGCGCTACTCAAACGAAAAGCTTCTACACGAACTGAGTGATCAGGGTGTTGTAGGAGTTGATCGTCTACAAAGGAAAGTTGATGGAGTTCTTCTTCCCACCCCTACCGTCTTTCTCACTTTCGACCGACTCAAACTGCCTGAAGTTGTCAAACTGGCGTGGCTCCGCCTCCCAGTAAAAGCATACATACCGTCCCCTAGGCGATGCTATCACTGTCAGGCATTCGGACATGTCAGTCGTTCCTGCCGTAGGTTGCAAGATGGCCTCCCAGCGGTGTGCCCGTCCTGTGGTACGACGGATCACGATGGCACGACCTGCCCTGGTTCTGTCTCCTGTCTTAACTGCCACGGACCTCACCCAGCTTACTCAAAAGACTGCGACCGCTACAGATTTGAGAGGGAAGTACTCTCCATCAGGACCACGGAGAAAATTGATTTTGCCGAGGCAAAGCGTAAAGTTCTTACTACGCATATACATCCAGGAGTGACTTATGCAACTATGTTTTCCTCTCTTAGTAATAGACGTCAACTCCGCAATACGACTGCTACAGTGCACCAAGTGGCTAAGCCACAAAATGATTCCCATACAAATGCTGTTGCTCCTGCTGCTCTGCCCTCTACCCCTATGGAGGTGTCAGAGGAACTCACTCAGGCCCTACTGCTACGCCATCACACCATAAGCGTAGCAGAAGTGAGGACTCCCTCGAGGAGGTGCCCCTTCCTAAGGCACGATCCTCTATACCCTCTGGTGGGCCTCGAAGGCCCCCACCAGTGTCGGCTCCGGCCGTCACTTCTACCCCAGTGTCGGCTTCGGCCGTCACTCATACCCCAGTGTCGGCTCTGGCCATCACTACCTCCCCGGTGTCGGCTCCGGCCGTCACTCCCACCCCGGTGTCGGCTCCGGCCGTCACTCCCATCCCGGTGTCGGCTCCGGCCGTCACTCCCACCCCGGTCGTCACTCCTCCCCTGGTGTCGGCTCCGACCGTCACTCCCACCTCGGTGTTGACTTCGACCAACACTCCTGCCCCGGTGACGGCTCTGGCCGTTACTCCCACCCCTGTGTCGGCTACGGCCGTTACTCCCGCCTTGGTGTCAGCTCCGGCCGTCACTCCTACCCCGGTGTCGGCTCACGCCGTCATCACTGCTCCTGCTGCTGTGGCCACCTCACTGGCCACTGGGCTAGGAAAGACTGCAAGGCGATTGTCCACTGCCTCCACTGCTCTAGCCACTGCCATTAGGCATGTTGGAACCCCCAAGCAGTACTTCCAACGCAAACAACACTCCTGACGAAGCCGATACAACCAACACTCCTGACGAAGGAACAAAGGACAGACAGGAATAAAGAGCACAACACCTAATCCTATGGGGACCGGAAGTTATAAGAGGGCATGTAGATAACCCATAGCAGGCCTGGGTAACCTTGCAGTAAGTCACGTTGGTCACAGGGTGTCGCAATGAATACGCCCCCATGATCCGACCAGATTCCGGTGAGTTAGGAGCAACGAGAAGTCAGAAGCTTACCAGCACCCGTCTAGAGCAGAACAACTTTGAAGAACCTCTCTTAGACCCACAACCTACCTGACGGTCAGCTGATACGAAGACAAGACTAAACAAGTATACAGAACCAGAAGAAGTATACGAGAGCCCAAGAGGATTCTCAAGAATAAGGATATAAGAAGGAAGAAGAGTCCTTAAAGAAGAGTAGGGAGATAAGAAGGAAGAAGAACCCTACAAGAAGAGGACCAGACAGGACAAGACGTTATACTACGGACATGTTGCTGATTGTCGTGAGTAGAAGCTGAGAGTCGGGTTAAGGTTGGGTAAACAATTGCCAAAGGTCTAAGAGGTACGAATAGGATTTAGTTAGGATATAGGATATATGTTATAGGTTCATTGTGAGTGATACGACGTTTATTATATAACGGGTATTACAAATTGAATTGATTGCTAATAGTGCAACACGTATTATTATATATAAGAATAAATATAGAGACAGCATAACCTTTTATAACCCTGAACTCACGTACCGAAGAGAACGTTATCTGTACCTTAACCTTCCATAGGATATTGTCTTTGGGAATCTTGAGATAAACATCAAGATCCTACTAAGGTTGTATTCAAGTAAAATTACATATTACCATCTGTAAAGTAAAGTAAATAATATTAGAAGGTGGGGGCACTACAGTGGTGGCAGCGCAGAGTGGGGTATAACTGTGTTGTGTTAGTCAGATTTAGAACATAAGAGCCTCGATCATTTATGTCCTTCGATACAGGTCAAGAGCAAAAAATAATTCATTGTCCTCCAGAAGTCGCATATATTCCATCAGGTGTTAGTCATAAAAGTGAAGAAAGTACTGAATCGCTTGACTGGTATTACGACACTTTAGAAATGGAAGGACAGAATCAGGATCTGCTAGCCTCTCCGACCCAGAGCCCACATAGTTTAGGCCTAGGAGCAGGAAACGAAAATATGGGAGGAACAACGATAATACAATCACAGGACTTGGCAAAAATAATAACTAACAATAACAAAGATGACTTTGCTAGAGTGCAAGGATTACTCTACTTTAGTGGAGGCGCAGAAAGGTACGGGAAAGACCCGGAACTCATCTGTGAAGTCAGTATCACTAAATGGGTAGAAGATTTAGAAGCAAGAACTAGGATGAATTGGACAGATACAGGGAGAATAGAGTTAGCCAAACAGTATACCAAAGGACCAGCAAGAACGGCGATAATGTCAGCCATACAGGAAAAAGGTTACGATTGGATAGCAGTAAAAGAGAAATTAACGAAAACCTATGAAGAGGAAGAAAACTTCCTGCATCATAGATATGAACTCAGCAGTGCAAGAAGGTTACCAGGAGAAACCATCACAGAGTTCTACATTAGGCTAGATTCAATAATGCAGAATCTAATAAAATTGGATCAAGGTTGCACGATATATGTAAAACAAGACCTTATAGCAGCATTCAGGAAAGGTTTTCCTCCTGCATTTTACTCTTTCGTCCCAAATTCAGAGAAAAGAGATCCAATGACAGTATTTAAGTTAGCCTTACAATTTGTACGCAACCACCCTGAGTGTAAATTAACAGATCCTGACATACAGAGAGAAGTCAGGCAATCAGTGAATATGGCCATGGGTGCAACCCCTCAGACCATGATAATGAGGCCAATGGGGTCAACAGATAAAACACAATTTAAGTGCTACAATTGCCAAGGAATCGGGCATATTGCACGTCACTGTAGGAAAAGAGTAACCAAGTGCGACAATTGTGGAATGCAAAATCACCAAACACATGAATGCACCCGAGCATCTAGAAGACATTGTGCAAACTGTGGGTTAACAAATCATCTTACCATGGATTGTAGAAGAGGACCAAGATCAGGACCAAACATAAAAAAAAACGCCAATTACAATCGGAGAATGTAACACAAACGCAGGAAGAGCTACCAGAAAAAAGACGAGAAATGAAAGTAAATAAAGAAAATAACATCGTAGGAAGTATGGAGCATTACGAAATAAGTAAAGAATTTGGCTTGATCGCAGCCAAAATAAAGATTAAAAAACAAAATGGAGAATATACACAGGTAACAGCTATGATAGACACAGGAGCATGTGTAAGTTTAATAGAAGAACGATTCATACAAGCAAGAGGCATACAAGGAACATTGATTACACAGGAAGCAGTGGACTTAGTGGCAATAAACCAGGATGTAGTAAGGAATAAAGGAAAAATCGAAGTCTTGATTAAAGTCGGTGAAGGAAGTATAAGACAAGATATGGTAGTGGTGAGTCACTATGAATTACCAACGCCAATCGTATTGGGTGTGGACTATCTCAAGCGAAATAATGTAGAACTAAACATAAAAACAAGGGGAGACGAAAGCCTTGTCGAGGTTAAAATAAATGGAGAATTAGTAGGAGTAACATCTCGAGGAAGTGGACAAAGAGTAACGGTGATACAAATAGCCCGAGAAAGAAGAACAAAAGAGGAGAGAGAGAACAATGATGATAACACTTTAAAGGGAGCCAGAGAAGCCCCTACAGGAAGTGAAGATGATAAGAGAGCAGCAGGGCAAATGAGTCACACAACCGGAAGTGATCGGGAGAGAGAAGACGTAACAGGAAGTGAGTCAGCCAGACACACTGAATATGTTCGGGCTTACGCAATAGAACCGATAAAGGTTATGTCCTCCACAGCTGGGTACATAACGCTTATTACTACGCTTGTGGGACATGACGAAGCAATCTTTGAACCCTGCCATAGTAATCCACAAGCGAGGATACTTTTGCCCAGGAGTGGTGAAATTACACCCAATGACAAATGAAAACCAATCTATGTTTACCGTACAGTATATAAACGTAGAACAAGAAGGAATTGAAGTGGAAACCGATAAAACCATAGGAGCAGTACAACAATGTAGGTCAAGTTCATACGCTCCCCAATTGCCAGTAGTAGCTAGTGTTATCCACCAGAATGACCGAGACAAGGTCACTCAGGACAGGAAGTTACAGAGGTTATACGAGATGGTAGACACAAAGTTACCCTCGGGATCAGAAGAAAACGAAGTATTAAAGACACTGATTAAGAGATATCAAGATGTCTTTGCTACTGAAAAGGATCCGTTAACGGTAACTCCATTTTATATGCACACTATCAAACAAATGGATGATGAAGTGGTATACAAGAAGCCGTATCCAATACCTGTCAGCCACCATGAGAAGGTACGCGAGGAGTTAAAGCGAATGCAAGAGGAAGGGGTAATTATACCTTCTCACTCCGCGTACAACACACCCTTAAAGAAAGATGGAGGAATTAGAATATGCTTAGATTTTAGAGCATTGAATCTTAAATTAAGAGCAGACAGGTATCCTCTACTTAGCATCCAGAACATACTAAATCAGTTGGGAAAAAGTAAGCTATTTTCCTGTTTAGACATGAAACAAGGTTATCACCAAATCCCGTTAGATCCAGAGAGCATGGAGAAGACATCCTTTCTCATCACCTGAAGGACATTGGATGTTCACCTGTCTTCCCTTTGGCCTGAAGGATGCTCCGAGCTCCTTTCAGCGGGTAGTTAATACAGTTTTAGCAGGTTTAATCGGTACAACTGCACATGTATACTTAGACGACATCGTGGTTCAAGGCACAGATCTCCAAAAACACACCAAAAATCTAGAACAAGTACTAGAGAGGTTGAGAACGGCAGAACTAACGTTAAAACTAGAGAAGTGTCAATTCTTCAAGACAGAAGTAGAATATCTGGGTCACGTAATAAGCGCAGATGGACTCAAACCTCAACCCTCCAAGGTAGAAGCTATCAAATTAGCACCTGTGCCTAAAACTGTGCGAGAATTACAGTCTTTCTTAGGTATGATAAATTACTACAGGAAGTTTATACCAAGTTATTCCATGGTAGCAAGACCATTGACTAAATTGTTAAGCGGAAAGAAAGGACCACACAGGAAAAATGATAAAACTCCAATAGGATGGAATGAAGCTGCCCAAGGGGCATTTGACAAATTAAAGACAGAGTTAACAGAGAAGATAATATTAAAATTCCCTGACTTCAACAAAGACTTCATATTAACGACTGATGCGTCAGAAGTAAGCATTGGAGGTGTTTTACAACAAAAGGATGAAGGAAATCTAAGACTACTTACGTTTTTCAGCAGAACGCTGAATAATGCAGAAAGTAATTATCCTGTGATAGAGAGAGAAGCACTAGCGGTGATTTATGGACTACAAGTAAACAGACCTCTATGTCTGGGTTATCATATAGAAATACACACAGATCATCGACCATTAGTATGGCTGCTGAGTAAAGCAACGCCAAGTGGACGAATAGCAAGGTGGCAGACACTACTATCTGAGTATGATTTTAATGTAACTTATTTGCCAGGGAAAGAGAACCCAGTAGCAGATTTTCTATCCAGAATGAGGAAAATAGATGAAATCGAACTGGAAGATCCCAGAGATAAGGTGATGATGGTAGGAGCCATTACAAAACGTAAAGAGGAACAGGAACTTTTAGAATGGAGTATAGAAGAAATAAAAAGGTTACAAAATACCGACAAAGGGTATAAGATTATAAAAGAGATGATGAAAACAGGCGCTGAGACTGAAGTAATAGTAAAAAATTTGAGAGAAGAAAAACTAAATACAAGATTACCCATAGAAGATTTGAGACTAGAAAGTGATATATTATACAAAGAAGTTACTAGTCCCTATGGAGAGAAAGTAAAAGCAGTAGTCCTACCTTTTGAATACATTCTCAAGGCGCTAAACTTGGCTCATTCGTCGCCAACTGCAGGGCACGGAGGAGTTAAGGTTACGCTGAACAGGGCACAGAAACTTGCTTTCTGGCTGGGAATGAAAAGAGATGTAGAAGAATATTGCAAAAAGTGTACGGTATGTTGTCGATTCAAAAAGATAGGAAACACATACCCAGCACCTTTAAGACATTAACCAGATGTAAGCGCACCATTTGAGCGTATACACATGGATTTAGTAGGACCTATGGGAACGTCAGATAAAGGAAAGAAGTATATACTTACAGTAATAGATGTATTTACACGTTTCCTTATAACAGCTTCACTAAGAAGTAAAGAAGCAATAGAGGTGACAAGAGCCTTCTATAAGAACGTAGTATGTATGCATGGTGTTCCAAGAACCGTGGTCACAGACCAAGGAAAAGAATTTGTGAATCAAATATTTGAAGGAGTTGCAATACAATTGCAGATGAAGCACACAACAGTTACGGCATATAGACCGTCAGCAAATGGAATAATAGAAAGAGCAAACTACACTCTTGTAAATATATTGAGAACTCTAGTAGAGAATAACCGAGCAATATGGGATGAGATGCTTCCGGTGGCAACACAAGCCTACAATACAGCGTATCACAGAGTGATAAGAGACAGCCCGTACTACTTACTTCACTTGAGAGACCCTAACGTTCCATATCAAATATTAGAGACAGAAAGAAAGCCTTGGTATAATGTGGATGAATATAAGCAAGAGATGGCCGTAATAGCAAAGAAAGTATATGAAAGATGTGCCACATATATTGAAGAAGGACGTGAAGAAATGGAGAAAAATTATAAGAAAATTACCAAGATAAAACCCTTGAAGATTGGGGATAGAGTATATGTAAAGCATGTACAAATCAGAGGAGAAAACAAGAAACTACAACCCTTATATGACGGACCATATAGAATAATCAGAGTAATAAGTGAAGTAGTGATGAAGCTAAAGAGTATTAGGTCTGGTAAAGAATTTACAGTACGTACAGACAGGATGAGAGTAATTCCTGAAGGAAGTATCACAGTCAGAGAGAATGAGAGTGTCAGGAAAGCGTATCCATTAAAAGAGTTAGACTATGAAGAGATTGTCTTCCCTGAGTACCCAAACAATGAAGAAATAGAGGATCAGGAAGAAATAGAGGATAAGGAAACCATAGAGGATCAGGAAGAAGTAGATGAAGGTGAAACAACTCCAACACTAAAAAGAGATAGAGAAGAAATCCAAGGAGAGACAAGTCATGAACAAATAGGACGAGAATTTACCGATTCATATAATCTTCAATCAAGAGGCAGAGTACCTGAGCTCCCACACATAATGCCAAACCCATTAGAATATGGACAGAGTTAAGTAAACTGAATACGAAAAGAGCTAAGTTAATTGTTTGTTACAGATGTGTATCCTATTGGGAGTGTCGGCGAACCAACCTACCAAGGAAATCACCATTCGAGCGGGAATGAGTTTCACGCCTGTGTTTAAAATACTTTTGACGGGAAGACAGTATGTTATTCCTTTTGATCTAAGGGCCCAAGATGTGCAGAATCCAATGATACAAGCTAGAAATATGACAGCAGATATAGAATGGAATGTGGAACACATGAATAACAGCTATCAAGTAGTAGCTTCATTAAAAAGAACCTTGCATAATTTTGATAATGAGTTTAAGAAATTGTTTGTTGGTACAAACGAGTTCTTAAAGTATATTGTAGGATCTGATCCTAATCTGTCTCGGATTAGGAGAGGTGCCTTCAATATCCTAGGATCAATATCAAATGTTTTATTTGGAACTGCAACCCAAGAACAGGTAGATGAAATACATAACAAGATGCAGTCAATGGATAGATTGACAGGGAAAGAAAGAATAATGTTAAGTGTCCATTCCAGTACCCTGAATATGACTATCAGAGAAATGCGTTCGATGGAAACAGCGTTATCTATGTTGCAAGAGGCTACAACTATATCAAACAAAATAATAAGGGAATTTTCCATTCAAACATTAACAATTGAAGGAGAGCAAAGAATGCTTGAGGCACTTATGAATCTGGAACTTGCTTTGATTGCCCTCAGCAATGATCACATTAACTTGAAGATGGGACTGTTAGCATTATTGCAAACAAGAGTTACTCCCACAATCATATCTGATGAGGTATTATTGAATATTCTGAAAGAAGCGTCGATAAGACCGCCGGGACTATTATTCCCACCAGTACCAGACTATGTAGCATTATATAGAGATGTAATAAGAGTTACCTCTAGACCAACAACCTTGCACGACTCGCACAGTTTCTATTTCACAATCCCTATGAGAGGAAATCCGGTAGACACTTTTGATGTCTTCCAGATCGACTCCCTTCCCTATGCGCTCCCAGGAGCAAAATATTATGTACAAAATAGGCCTGTTGCGAAGTATATAGCAGTAAGTGAAGATAGGAATACCTACTTCTTGATAGATAACTTTGAACATTGTAGTAAGCATGATAATCTGTTTTTATGTCCACCAATAGGTCCAGTATATGAATCAGCAACAGATACCTGTGAGTCAGCATCATTTTTAGGAAAACCCTTGGCAGCGACCCTCTGTGAGTCTTACATAATAAAAAGTTTCCCACCAATTTTTATTAAGGGGCAAGGGCACTGGACATTCTCCACAAGCAGCCCTATTACATTAACATTGAATTGCCCTACAAACTCAGTCTCTAAGACTCAACAAGTTGTCAATGAGACGGGTGTACTCACACTAGGTTAAGGTTGTAGCGCGCATAGCCCGACGCTCACATTTCCTGCTCATGATACAATCACGAGGCATCCTCCACTCACCATAAAACGGCCCACGTTGGCGGTCGATATAATAATTCGGCCGACTGAACTCAAGTGGCTGCAGAATGTCTCTCACCTGCCTTACTTTGACAGTAGTCGGTTACCTATTCCTCTGTCGGACCTGATGACAAATCTCCAGCCCATACTCCCAGAAGCGCAGCCGCAGCCCACATCTACACCTGCTGGTGTTGGTAGCTGTTGCCGCGTGTGCTAGCAACTACTATGTTATGCTACACGCACGAAGGACCATGAGGCAAGAGGCGTGGCAACTGGTGACTGTAAGAAAAAGAAAAACACCGGACCCTCCACGACCTCAGGGACGAGGTCTTTTGGAAGGGGGAGTGATGTTGGAACCCCCAAGCAGTACTTCCAACGCAAACAACACTCCTGACGAAGCCGATACAAACAACACTCCTGACGAAGGAACAAAGGACAGACAGGAATAAAGAGCACAACACCTAATCCTATGGGGACCGGAAGTTATAAGAGGGCATGTAGATAACCCATAGCAGGCCTGGGTAATCTCGCAGTAAGTCACGTTGGTCACAGGGTGTCGCAATGAATACGCCCCCATGATCCGACCAGATTCCGGTGAGTTAGGAGCAACGAGAAGTCAGAAGCTTACCAGCACCCGTCTAGAGCAGAACAACTTTGAAGAACCTCTCTTAGACCCACAACCTACCTGACGGTCAGCTGATACGAAGACAAGACTAAACAAGTATACAGAACCAGAAGAAGTATACGAGAGCCCAAGAGGATTCTTAAGAATAAGGATATAAGAAGGAAGAAGAGTCCTTAAAGAAGAGTAGGGAGATAAGAAGAAAGAAGAACCCTACAAGAAGAGGACCAGCCAGGACAAGACGTTATACTACGGACATGTTGCTGATTGTCGTGAGTAGAAGCTGAGAGTCGGGTTAAGGTTGGGTAAACAATTGCCAAAGGTCTAAGAGGTACGAATAGGATTTAGTTAGGATATAGGATATATGTTATAGGTTCATTGTGAGTGATACGACGTTTATTATATAACGGGTATTACAAATTGAATTGATTGCTATTAGTGCAACACGTATTATTATATATAAGAATAAATATAGAGACAGCATAACCTTTTATAACCCTGAACTCACGTTACCGAAGAGAACGTTATCTGTACCTTAACCTTCCATAGGATATTGTCTTTGGGAATCTTGAGATAAACATCAAGATCCTACTAAGGTTGTATTCAAGTAAAATTACATATTACAGTCTGTAAAGTAAAGTAAATAATATTGGAAGGTGGGGGCACTGCAGGCAGGGCAAGAGCAAGAAGGATACTGGTGTTGGGAGAGCCTCCTCTAGGGGCCTCTCCACGCACCGTTAATTTCAATATTTTTTATATTTTACAGTGGAACCTTCGTGGGTTGAGAGGGAATTGGGAGGAGCTCAGTCTACTCCTGCGGGGACACCAGCCGGTCTGTGTCTGTCTGCAGGAAACTATGATTGGTTCGTCCTCCCATCCTACACCCAGGGGTTACTCTGGCTTTTACTCTCCTCATGATCGCACGCAAGGCCATCATGGTGGAACAGCAATTTTTTTAGATAACTCACGAGCCATTGCTTTTACCTCTTTTAATATTGTCTCCCCCCTGCAGCTGGTGGCTGTCCAGCTCCACCTCAGGAGAACTTACACTGTCTGCTCTTTATACCTCCCTCCACATTCTCTAGTAGACAGAGAGGACTTCGTTTCCCTAGTCCAGCAATTGCCTTCTCCGTTTATTGTATTAGGAGATTTTAATGGTCGGCACACCCTGTGGGGAAATACACTTATCAACCCCAGGGGAGCAATGATTGCCACTGTGGTTGAAGTCTTAGATCTAGGTATTTTTAACACCGGTGACCATACACACTACCACATCCAGACAGACACCACCTCGGCCCTAGATTTATCATTGTGTTCTCCTGACACCCTACTTGACTTCACATGGAGCGTCACAGGAGATCTTTGTGGGAATGACCACTACCCTATACTCCTGTCTTCTCCCGACGTCCTCCCCTTACCCAGTGTCCCTCGCTGGCGGCTGGACCGCGCTGACTGGTGACCTTTTAAACAACTTGCCATAGTTGACTGCGAGGTTGATGAGTTCCTAGACATAGACAGCGCTGTCGAGTATTTTACATCTATACTCCAGCGAGCTGGTAAGCTTTCCATCCCTCAGACCACAGGGTTTACCAAGCGACGACCAGTCCCCTGGTGGTCTGATGAGTGTAGACAGGCAGTGACAGAGCGTCGTCAAGCTTTCGGTAGGTACCGTCGACACAAAACTTAATTTTTCCGGGGACAATACAGACTGGCTAGAGCTAAGGCTCGTCGAGTCCTCAAGGATGCTCGCCGTAAGTCCCTTGCATCTTTTGTCTCCACATTGAACGTGCAGACACCTATGTCGCAGGTATTCAAGCGCGTGCGGAAGATAGCAGGAAAGTTCTCTCCAGGCCCGCCTCCGGTCCTCCATGTCAACGGGGTTAAGGTATCTGACAGCCAGGCGGTAGCCAACACACTCGCTGAGACCTTTTCTTTCGTGTCCAGCCGGGCCTCGAGATCTCCAGCAGTGCGTCGCCAGTTTGAGGCAGACGAGGCTCGCCAACTAGACTTTTCATCCGGTGGGGGTGAAAACTACAATGTCCCTTACTCTCTACCGGAACTGCGTTCAACTTTGTCTCTATGTAATGACTCTTCCCCAGGGGCAGATAACATTACATACTCGATGATCCGTCACCTAAATTCTGGATCACTGTCCTTCCTCCTAGGATTATTTAATAGGATGTTGAGTGACGGATACGTACCCCCTTCCAGGAAGTCTGCTATAGTCATCCCAATCCCCAAGCCTGGAAAGGACGCCTCACTCCCCCTTAACTATCGACCCATTGCCCTTACCGTTTGCATGATTAAAGTTTTTGAGAAGATGGTTAACACTCGTCTAGTCTGGTTCCTTGAGAAGGGTGGCCATCTTTCGGCAGTACAGTGTGGTTTTCGTCGATCTCGCTCTAATTTAGACTCTCTTCTGCAATTAGAAAACACTATCTGCCAAGCTTTTGCTTGCAGGCAGCGGATTGTGAGCGTCTTTTTCGACCTTGAAAAGGCATACGACACCACCTGGAGGTATGGCATTCTACGAGCTCTCCATACGGTTGGACTCAGGGTTCACCTCCCTCTGTTCCTCCGGTCTTTTTTACAGGACCGTACTTTTAGGGTGAGGGTGGGCACTGCTCTTTCTAGCTCTTTTGAGCAAGAAGAAGGAGTCCCCCAAGGTAGTGTCCTCAGTGTCACTCTATTCAGCGTTGCCATCCATCAATAGCATCACCGAGTGCGTCCACTGGGACTTTCGATGCACGCTATACGCTGATGACTTTTCCCTCTTCTACACTTCCTCTCATCTCGATGTGGCCGAGCGACACATCCAGTTGCTCTTGGCCGGGTCACCCGTTGGGCCGATAGTCATGGTTTTAACTTTTCCCCCACAAAGACAGTTGCTATGCTTTTCTCTCGAAGCAGAGGTGAGTTTAGGGATCCAGACCTATACCTCTATGGCAGAAGACTGCCAGTAGTTGAAACGACTCGATTCTTGGGCTTAATACTTGACAGACGCCTTACCTGGTTGCCACACCTGCGGGACCTGAAAGCTGCTTGCCAGCGGCGGATGTCCCTGCTCCTTTTCTTTCCCATGTGTCTTGGGGAGCTGACCGCACCATTCTCCTCCGTTTATATCACTGTTTCGTTCTGTCGAAGTTAGATTACGGTTCCCAAGTCTACGCTTCAGCTACATCCCCTCGCCTTCGTACTCTCGACTCTGTACATCACGGTGGAATCAGACTGGCGACGGGGGCCTTTCGGTCTTGCCCAATCCCCAGTCTACTCGTAGATGCAGGAGTGTTACCCCTCGACCTTCACCGTCAGACTCAGATGGCACGTTTGTGGTTCAGATGCCAAAGTCTCTATGGTGATCCCACTTACAGTGCTGTGACGGACACTTCACGGGACGCCACTTTCACCCAGCACCCGCACTTCCCACAGCCTTTTGGCTTTCGGGCTCGTGGCGTCCTTGAAGAGTTGTCCCTTCCTCGCCCTGCCATAGCTGTCCCACGATTATTGCATGTCCCGCCGTGGAAGCGGCTGGCAGTATCGTATTGCCGTTACATGCCGGCTAACAAGAGTGCTATGTCGGAGCATGCTGCGAGGACTTTGTTCACAGATCATGCCTCCGTACATGAGGGTTGCACGCTCATTTTTACTGACGGCTCCAAATCCGATGCAGGCGTCGGATTTGGAGCTGTCTTCCCTGATTTTACCGGGTGCGGCAGGCTACCCCCCTTTACATAAATTTTTACCGCAGAGCTGTGGGCCATTTTAGTAGCGATAACATCTCTTTTTACCTTGAATGTTGGCCCCAGTTTTGTTATTTTTTCAGACTCCAGAGCAGCTTTGTCAGCCCTTGAGGATTTTAATAACGCACACCCAATAGTCTCAGAAATTTTCAACTGTCTCGTACTAGCAGCCCGTCGTGGGCACAGAATTTCTTTTTGTTGGGTACCAGCCCATGTCTCTGTGAAAGGGAACGAGAAGGCAGATGAGCTAGCTAAGACTGGCGCCTCTAGTCAAGTCACTACCTGCCCCGTCCCTCACAGAGACCTGTTTCCCACAATTAGAGCTGCTATTCATGTAGTTTGGCAAGAGAGATGGAATGCCAATAGAGCCACCTCCAAGATGGGTGCAATTACCGCAAGGGCTGTGAGCCCCTGGTCTTATGCGCACGTCCGAGGCCGCTGCCGTGAGACAGCATTGGCCCGTCTACGGACGGGCCATACTCGCCTCACGCATGGTTTCCTCATGTCCCGGGGAGTTGAGCCCTATTGTGATGATTGCTTAGTTCCCCTGACTGTGCGGCACTTGCTGGTCGAGTGCCCCAGCCTGAGGGAATTGCGAGAGCAGTACCTCGCCCAGTGTCGAGGCAGAGATGGGAGTTTCTCTCTTTCTCTGGTGCTGGGGGAGGAGGCACTCTCCCCGGGACATGAAGTGTTAAAATTCCTACAGGAAAGGGGCTTTCTCCACCTCCTGTAGATTTATTTTTCTTTTTATGTAGTATTTATGTAGCTTTTTAATTTTTAGTGTTTTTAGTACGGTGCCAAATGACCTCGATGTTGCGGCACCATGATCTATTGTCACCAATCAATCAATCAATCAATCCTCAGGCTGCCTGGCCAAATAGCCCCGAACTCCTGAGATAGGCCATGGACTGGACCAGGTGTTGTTGATATGTATGCTTTTTTTTCTTCTTCTATATCACAAACCGTTGGCACCAGTAGGCCTTACAGAGACAGGATGGACTTGCCTCTTGCCTGTTATTTGGCGTAGGTTTTTAGATTTATTATAGTGACGCCTCGAAATTTTACGTTCTCTCTTGAATATGTTGAGAACGATGAGAGGCTATTGCCGCTAAAGCCTCAGATGCAGATAAACATTGTAAATCCCGTCTGAGAACATTATGGCAGCAATTTGGGTAGTCTTTGGCCACTCAGCGGTAATACCAAATAATGACAAGTGACCAGCGGATATCGGGGGATCAAACCCGGGACCCTAGGTTCGCATACCCGAACGCTTAACCACTGTACCACCGCCTCCCCAATGTATCTGTCTAAGAGGAGAGAAATGACTGCCAGAAAGTATTTTTTCAGTGTTGAAGAAACGTGTATTAATGTGTGTTGTATGAAGTGTGTGATAGTTGCCCAGATGGCATATTTCCGAAATGTCCCAGAAATACCACTCTCCGCCCACCAGCCAGGGGAACCCTTCCTCGCTGGTTCCCACTAGTCCGTTTTTATGCTCTCCGTCGCCGATCAACATCCGTCGATGAGGTCACGACGCCCGCCGTCACTGTGTTAGTAGTGGAAACCGTGGTCCGACATCCCTAGGTATCAACATCCGTTCGGAAAGGCCCGTCGGTTGAAAGAGATAGATTTTTGAAATTTTACTGAGCGACGGTGGCGGTGGTGCATGTAGTGAAACTTCAATATTCTAGATGTGATATTCAAGTACTACGTAGTAAATCATTATGCATTATACCTTTGCATTGTAATAATGGTATCAAATGCAAGTTTTCTTTCCTTGTTACCATTAATGAAAAATTAGCAGTGATTTCGTCAAGCTG
>JAPQNM010001618.1:62500-82500 GCA_029783475.1 Metacarcinus magister | reverse complement strand
AAAAATCCTTATGTAAACAAACTCTTAGCTGGAAGGGTAAGGCCTCCAGACGCCCCCGAACCTAACAAACTATCGTAACCTAATCTAATTTAACCAAAATTTACATAATAACCTTTTGACTGAGGAGGCAAGCCCGCCCATGCAGACACCCCCAGACGAACCTAACATAGCCTATCGTAACCTAACCTAGCCGAAACTCCCCGTTTCGCCTCCTCCTGGTCCCTCTCAACCTATCTCAAATTACGGTATATACCTTCCTTGATTAAAAGTAGATGTTCCAGCCTCAAAAAAAGCTCCTTTGCAGTCTCGACACCGTAACATATTTGAGCTTCTGGCAATTTGCAATTAGTACACTCGACTGCCTTTGGTAAAACAGTTTGTAAACGTAGGAAATCAAGTGCCACGTTATCTTTAGAATGATAACTCACAACAAAATCTCAATAGTTATATACGCAACCACTGCACACACCCGTGACCGCCACTAAAATGAATTTGCGCGGCTAGCTTCTTCACCGGCGAAACGAGTACGTGCATATATCTGATTGGCTCATAAAAATGAATTTGATTGGTTAATTAGAGGCTCAATAAAAGACTGGCACGCCATCCCGAAGCTGAAGTCCTGTAGCAAGTTGTGCGGGTGTCTTGTTAATATCTCGTAAAGGGGTATTTAGGTACTGTAACAAAGCTTGTGCAGTCTTGTTACAGTCCAGGCTGTCTCCGGGCCCGGTGTTGCTTCTTAGTAGCTTCTTAGCTGTCTTGACGGCAGCCTCAGCCCTGCCGTTCGACTGAGGATAGTGTGCTGAGGAGAGCCATACCCACAGTCCCCAAGACTTGAAGAAATTTACCATCTCGAAACTGGCCAGGTTCGTGTCGCCGTCCGTGGCGATCTGTTCTGGAGCACCTAACCTAACCTAACCTAACATCACCTCCTGAAGTACTCATGCAAGCGAGTGATAATCCTCCCAGACGTGGCCTCAGTGGGGAAGTGCGTGATTTCCAGCCAACCAGTGAGGCGGTCTGCGTATGCCATATACGTGTGGTCCTCCAGGTGGAATAGGTCTGCTACCACCTGCTGGAAGGGGTAGTCAGGCATGGGTGTCAGGACGAGCGGTTCGTGAGATTGGGAAGGAGTGTGAGTCTCGCAGACATCACAAAGGGACCGAAGGTGCTGCAGGTCGCCCTCCATACCAGGCCAATATACCGACTGCTTGACACGTCTCAACATTGAGTCAAGGTCCTGGCGTCCGACGTGAAGATTTGCTGCAACGCGGTGACGGAAGGACTCGGAAATGATCAGGCGCACGGAGCCCTGGTCGAAAGTATAGGTGACCAAGTCCACTACTACGGCCAGTCTGTCTCTCACCGCGAAGTAGGGGCGAAGGTAAGCCACCTCCTGTGACTTGTTGGGGTGCCACTCGTATCCCTGCACCTTTAAGAGGAGCATTTGGTACCCTGGGTCCCTGCTGCTGCCTTGGAGACGGCGTCCTCGTCCATGGTGATGCAGCCGTCCTCACTTAGTGTTGTGACAGTGGCTGCACACACTGCGGCGTGCAAATCATCCTCTAGCTCTCGGGAGCCTCCTTGATGGAGGGGAAACGTAACAAGGCATCCGCATCACAATTCCGCTTGCCTGGTAGGTACTTCATGGTGAACCTGTAAAGTAGTGTCTTCTCCTTAAGTCTGAACAGGCCTGGGTTTACCACGTCTGTGAGTGCCCTGTCCCCAAACAGGCCGACCAGTGGGAGGTGATCGGTTACCAAGATGAGGTTTAGGCACCCGCGAAGAAATAACCTGGCCTTGTGCAGGCACCATGCCACCGCTAGTGCCTCGCCTTCCACTGCAGCGTAGTCTGCCTTCGCTTTGCTGAGTTGCCGACTCCCACACAGAGCTAGTCGCCAACCTTCTTTGCAGCAGAATGGTGTGCCTGGTGATGTGCAGGCACAGTACTGCTGCAGGACAACAAAACCAATGCCCTCTCTGCTCCAGTCCGTCACAGCTGCCGTGGGCCTCGTTTTGTCATAATACACCAGCCCCTGCCTGGCCAGCTGACAGATAGTGTTCTGTGCCTGAAGGAATCTATGGCTTAGCTGGTCGTCCCAGTATACCCGCTTGGTAGCTGGCTTCTTGAGGAGCTCGCGGAAGGGCTCCATCACAGGTGCGGTTGCTAGGAAAGGAGCCAGCTAATTGACCAGGCCGTACCACGACCTTATATCCGTTATTGATGGTTGCTCTGGCATCGCGAAGTCCTTAATGGCCCTCAGACGTTCAGATGATTGTTGGTAGCAGCTCCAGCCGGGGTGAAAGCCCTCGAACTCGACCTCCCTTTTGCAAAACTTGAATTTCTTGGGTTTCAGCGTCACTCCTGCCCGAGCACACGTCTCCAGGAACTGGAAAGTGTGCCAAAATGCCTCTTCCTCTGCTGGAATCATAGAGAAGAGTGTCATCCACACACTTGTATCTCCGTGGCACGTCTTGGATCGCGTCGTCAAACCTCTTTGTGTAGGCATCAGAGGCTGAGCAGTGCCCCATGGGTGTCCTACGATACCGGAAGCGACCCCATGATGTAATGAATGTTGTTAGACGCTTGCTTTCCTCCTGCAGCTCTACCTGGTGGAACCCCCAGAAGGCATCAGCGATAGTCTTGAATGAGTGCACTGGAACTCCGGAGACCATGTCAAACGGGGCTGGTGTGTGGTGGGTTTCTCTCAAACAACTAGCATTGAGGCGCTGGAAGTCCACGGTGCGTCCGGGTTGGCCATTCTAGCGCACCATTCCGGTGGCTTCACCGACGGGCACCGACTCAATGACGCCTCTTTTGATGTCCTCTTCCAACTGAGCCTTCACCTCCGCCTCACAGTGCTTAGGAACAAAAGCAGGAGTATGGCAAGCGTATGGCACTGCTCCAGGTTTCAAATGGATGCAATGGGGGCACCAGCCATGACTGGTAATGGAGACCTGCTGGTATTGAAGACGATAGCCGAGAAGTGCCTAGGCAGCCATGCTTATAATCTCGCTACATTCTCCTCAAGTTGCGACAAGGGCACTTCACTTGGTGGCGGGGGAAGGTCCTTGGTAACATGCAGCCCACCCACCGTGGCCACAGCCCGCGGGTGATGGGGAAAGTCATTGGGAATCAGGCCGAGGCTTTTACATGCCTCGAGTGACACGGAGCAGACCCAAGGCACTGAAGCTGCTTGTCTACTACGTCCCTCAACCCTTTGCAGGTCTGAAGCCGCCTCGGGTGGAGTCCTAAGTCATGTAGAAGAGTAAGCCTAGCCACACACACCATAGCACTGGTATCGGCAACCGCAGACACCGAAGTAGGTGGTGGCCTGCCGCCCCGGGCCTGGGACACCGCCATCACCAGCCTCGGGTGCCACGATATCTGAGCCGCCGCTGCCGTCACCGCGCCAGACACCACCGACGCACTGGGGGCTGGCTTGCTTTTGCAACACTTTTTAAAGTGCCCGACCCTCGAGCAAGAACGGCAAACTGCCCCGTTCGCAGTGCAGTAGCTTTTTCCAGGTATGTGAGCACCACCACAGTACCCACAGCGAGCACAGCTGCGTGTCTGTATGATGGGCTGCCGCTACTTCACCAGGCTCAGCCGTAATGTCATCATCACTTACACCGTTTGCCTCTGGGCCGGCCGCGCAGCCAGGCGTACGATACAGGTAGCCCGCGTCCCTCAATGCGGCCTTAAAAGATGTTCACTTATCTCTCAACTCCTCCACACTCTTATAATCACCGTGCGTTTGAAATAGTTCTCTTTTCAACACTTGATCTTTCAAGCCCATCACAAGCTTGCGAAGCAGCATATACTGAGAGAGATCACTAGCACACGAAGGGCACTGAAACCGGCCTCCTCCACGGCCTCCTGAGAGCATCTCTGAAAATACCTTTTTATGGGCTCCCCTTCATCCTGCCTGTTGTCGAAAAACTTGCACCACTGCACGGCCTGGTTTGATGCCCGCAGCACCAAGTCTTTAGTGACATCCAGGGGCTCCTTGGGTGATAGCTGTTCCCACTGATCGCCCGGGAACCTGGAGTCGATCATCCGCTGGAGAGCCGGAGCGCAGATCAGGCGGATGTGCAGGACGGCTGTGAGCTGAAGCCATGCGTTCAATGTGGTCCAAGAGTCCATGCATTTGCGCCACGTCCTGAACGCTGCTGGTGCCATCTCTGTCTTGCACTTTTCAAGAGCAGTCGCCGTGGAAGGCTTCATGACCTGACCTGGAGTCAGGCTTTTTGGTGCCAGCGTCGCCATCTGAGCTAGAAGTGCATTAATGGCGGCCTGCTGGTGAACTTGCGTTGAGCTCCCGCGAGGAGTACCTTGGCTTCGGTGAGATCTAGATGGTGTAGGGAAGCGTGGATGTGGTGGAGCCATGCTGGTCTCATTGTCAGGCCTACTGGATAAAAGCCTGTATATCCTAACTCGTCTGCGCCATGTAAGAGGCTCAATAAAAGACAGAATCCTGGTCTGCGTATAATAGACCATCACTCCTTACAACTCTGTTGCGGGAACTGGTCTGCGTTGCGTCACACTTGGCTTGGCGCCAACTCCGGAAAACATATCCTACATTGGATAGTGGGCAACCATACGTCATAAAACGTCACACCACCCGACTTAAGCAGTGCATGTTCTATATTAACAAACAGACGAACACACACTGTTTTCCATCCACCCATGATGCGAAGGGATGACTGGTGTCGACTTAGAATATTTTCGAGGATGAGGGATTTGATACAATTTTTTGGAGGCACCAACTTCCAAGACGCTTTGCACCGTTAATAAAAATTTTCTCCGGGGTATGGATATAGTAAAAAATATCTAAAATAATGATATCTACACATCTGTAAGTCCAGAATAATGAAGGTGTGCATTTTCTTAATCTGTTTGGACTTAGAATTTGAGGCACCTACCAGATTTTTAAAGAGCCTCTGTGTCCAAACTAAAGCCGTCCCTCAAATAAAACCACCACTAACGTGTTGTACATTATGTACCTCATCACCTATGTGAATATTTTGGTGATCCGTGAGGAGATGCTATTAGTTAGATTTACCGTTTTGAAATACTTGTATTGCTTCCTCTGTGCACAATGTCATTTTGATAGAGGATACTGCCCTTTAAGGAACAGAAATAGGTGGCATAACATTCTCTGATGTCCCATGCAGCACTAGAATACATGTTTGTCCCTAATCTGCCTGCCACATCTGCCCACATCACAGTATACCTTCATACCCTTTTTTCCTTGCATAAAATTGTATAATGCACCTATTGCCTTCAGCATACTGTCAGTTTTCTTTGGCTTAGCAATAATAAAATGTTCGTCCAAGACTGGGGTCATTCTGTTACCTTCATCTCCATCAACACCTTATGCTCGCCACGAAGCGGCCTCTCAATAAGCTGTTTGCGTAACCACATCCTTCTCCTTTTCTTCACTGGTCCATCTTCAGACCCAGCTGCAAGCATAAGGCCGTCAAACAACAAAAATTCATCGTCGTCGACGCCTTATCTCTAAACCAAACAATACAAATGGCAGAGGGTTGATGGAGCCCAACTTTGGGCCGTATTCTTAGTCTCTTCGGGTCCCGAAGATATTCAAATGTTCCCGCCTCCCGGCCGCATGTTCACCAATTGGCAAGCAAGTACCGTACGGTACTCGCTTGCAATTAGTGAATATGCAGCTGGGAGGCAGGAACATTTGAATATCTTCAGAACCCGGAGGGACTAAGAATACGGCCCTCTGTCCCACGGAGAGGACTCCATTTTCGTGGCGTCATCGTGACGTCAGCGATGGATGGTGTTCCGACACGGAGAGCATAAAAACGGACTAGTGGGAACTGGGCCTAACTCGTGATTGGATGCGCTCTCTCCTCGTCTGCCTCCCTCCCCCTTTCATTCGCTCGCTCACAATTTTTCTATAACTTTTGTGATGTTTTATTTTTTTCTTGTGTTTTTAACTTAACCTAACCTGAACCTAACCTAACCTAACCTAAACAAATACAAACTAAAAAGAAAGAATACAAAAACGAGAAATAAAACAAAAAAAAAACCCCACACAGGTTAGGTTTAGGTTAAGTTAGGTTAGGTTAGGTTAAGTTAGGTTGAAAATACAAGAGAAAAAAACCACACATCTCAACAGTTATAAAAAAATAGTGTATGTGTGCGTGAGAGAGAGAGAGAGAGAGAGAGAGAGAGAGAGAGAGAGAGAGAGAGAGAGAGAGAGAGAGAGAGAGGAGAGAGAGAGAGAGAGAGAGAGAGAGAGAGGAGAGAGAGAGAGAGAGAGAGAGAGAGAGAGAGAGAGAGAGAGAGAGAAGAGAGAGAGAGAGAGAGAGAGAGAGAGAGAGAGAGAGAGAGAGAGAGAGAGAGAGAGAGAGAGGAGAGAGAGAGAGAGAGAGAGAGAGAGAGAGAGAGAGAGAGAGAGGAGAGAGAGAGAGAGAGAGAGAGAGAGAGAGAGAGAGAGAGAGAGAGAGAGAGAGAGAGAGAGAGGAGAGAGAGAGAGAGAGAGAGAGAGAGAGAGAGAGAGAGAGAGAGAGAGAGAGAGAGAGAGAGAGAGAGAGAGAGAGAGAGAGAGAGAGAGAGAGAGAGAGAGAGAGAGAGAGAGAGAGAGAGAGAGAGGAGAGAGAGAGAGAGAGAGAGAGAGAGAGAGAGAGAGAGAGAGAGAGAGGAGAGAGAGAGAGAGAGAGAGAGAGAGAGAGAGAGAGAGAGAGAGAGAGAGAGAGAGAGAGAGAGAGGAGAGAGAGAGAGAGAGAGAGAGAGAGAGAGAGAGAGGAGAGAGAGAGAGAGAGAGAGAGAGAGAGAGAGAGAGAGAGAGAGAGAGAGAGAGAGAGAGAGAGAGAGAGAGAGAGAGGAGAGAGAGAGAGAGAGAGAGAGAGAGAGAGAGAGAGAGAGAGAGAGGAGAGAGAGAGAGAGAGAGAGAGAGAGAGAGAGGAGAGAGAGAGAGAGAGAGAGAGAGAGAGAGAGAGAGAGAGAGAGAGAGAGAGAGAGAGAGAGAGAGAAGAGAGAGAGAGAGAGAGAGAGAGAGAGAGAGAGAGAGAGAGAGAGAGAGGAGAGAGAGAGAGAGGAGAGAGAGAGAGAGAGAGAGAGAGAGAGAGAGAGAGAGAGAGAGAAGAGAGAGAGAGAGAGAGAGAGAGAGAGAGAGAGAGAGAGAGAGAGAGAGAGAGAGAGAGGAGAGAGAGAGAGAGAGAGAGAGAGAGAGGAGAGAGAGAGAGAGAGAGAGAGAGAGAGAGAGAGAGAGAGAGAGAGAGAGAGAGAGAGAGAGAGAGAGAGAGAGAGAGAGAGAGAGAGAGAGGAGAGAGAGAGAGAGAGAGAGAGAGAGAGAGAGAGAGAGAGAGAGAGAGAGAGAGAGAGAGGAGAGAGAGAGAGAGAGAGAGAGAGAGAGAGAGAGGAGAGAGAGAGAGAGAGAGAGAGAGAGAGAGAGAGAGAGAGAGAGAGAGAGAGAGAGAGAGAGAGAGAGAGAGAGAGAGAGAGAGAGAGAGAGAGAGAGAGAGAGAGAGAGAGAGATGAGAGAGAGAGAGAGAGAGAGAGAGAGAGAGAGAGAGAGGAGAGAGAGAGAGAGAGAGAGAGAGAGGAGAGAGAGAGTGAGAGAGAGAGAGAGAGAGGAGAGAGAGAGAGAGAGGAGAGAGAGAGAGAGAGGAGAGAGAGAGAGAGAGAGAGAGAGAGAGAAGAGAGAGAGAGAGAGAGAGAGAGAGAGAGAGAGAGAGAGAGAGAGAGAGAGAGAGAGAGAGAATGGAAGGTGGAGGAGGGAGGCAGGCGAGGAAAGAGCGCAGCCAATTGCGCGTTAGCGAGGAAGGGTTCCCCTGGCTGGTGGGCGGAGCGTGATATTTCTCGGAAACATTTCGGAAATATGCGCCCGGGTGACTGAAGCCATTCCCAGGTTGTGCTTTTGCCCCATGAAGAGGCAAGGGTTTGTTGTGGCAGTTTGGTCCCCAGGGTTTAGCCCCTGTCGGTGGTCCCACGACATAGATGCCGCCACTAAAGGACCATTCCTTCAATGTTATCAATTGTAGTATCTCTAATCTCTCCTCATAGGACAACTGTGCTAGACCAATTTGGATGCATATCTTTGTATCAGCACTAGTTTGTTTGTATATTTTTTGTGTATGGTGACCAAATCACAGCTGCATGTTTAAACCTTGATTTTATCAACGATGGTATCAATTTTCCTAGCATTTCCTTGTCCATGTCTAGTTGAATGCCATTCTCGTGTTGCTTGAGTACTAGCCATTATAGGTACCAATTTATTCTTTCAGACAATTACGGGGAAAGAGGTACAATTAAGTACTTAGAATAACACTCGGGAAAGAATGAAAGAGTAACCAACAACATTATGAAAATTAAGCAAATAGACATGCTGGTAACCATGAAATAAAAAAAAAAACTCACCCAGTATACCCAAACTGCTCGCTCAAGAAAGAAAGTTACACGCTGTTGTATTTTTCAATCAAAGCCAGAAGTTATATTTCATTTGGATAAAAATAGAAAAACACACATCTTAAATGTTTTTTACTGTAGATTCTTCTATTTTCTCACTTCGCTGCTTCTAATACCTGTGTGAAATATTGAAAAGTTGTAAAAAAATTGACTTTTCAACCGGTGTGACGTAGAAAGAGGAGGTAAACAGGGAGGTAGGAGGTAGAAAGGGAGATAGGAGGTAGAAAGGGAAGTTGGAGGTAGGAGGTAGAAAGGGAGGTAGGAGGTACGAGGTTGATAGGAGGTAGGAGGTAGAAAGGGAGGTAGGAGGTAGAAAGGGAGGTAGGAGATAAAAAGGGAGGTAAAGGTAGAAGGTAGAAAGGGTGGTAGGAGGTAGAAAGGGAGGTAGGAGGTAGAAAGGGAGGTAGGAGGTAGAAAGGGAGGTAGGAGATAAAAAGGGAGGTAAAGGTAGAAGGTAGAAAGGGTGGTAGGAGGTAGAAAGGGAGGTAGGAGGTAGAAAGGGAGGTAGGAGATAGAAAGGGAGGTAAGAGTTATAAGGAGGAAAAGGAGGTAGGAGGTAGAAAGGGAGGTAGGAGGTAGAAAGGGAAGTAGGCGGTAGAAAGGGAGGTAGGAGGTAGAAAGGGAAGTAGGAGGTTGGAGGTAGGAGGTGGAGGTTGGAGGTAGGAGATACAAGAGAGGTGTCTCCTGTGCCAGGTAAGAATGAATATGTGCTATCAGTATTAAGCGAGATACAGGTTTTTCACAAATAACTTTAACATTTACATAATAACAATATGTTTTAATATATAATAACCATCTAAGGGTTGATGCCTACGACCCCTGAAAGTTTCATTCCGATCCCTCCAGTGGTCTAAGAGGAGATAGAAGACAGACGGACATACGGACAGACACATACAGACACAGATAAATTTTGAATGGAGTCGTTTCGTAACTTCCAAACTGGTCGCTTCGCTCGCAGTTTGAAATTGAGTAATTGGTTCAATTACCAAAATTGCATTGAGTACAATGGCAATGGGCCAATTGGCAATACCTTTTACACAGCTATTTGAAAATATCCAGTTTTCATGAATTTGAATACAGGTATTATCAATGGTGTATAATCATGTGAATCTTGTTTTAGAGTGTCATGCAGAGGTTAATGCTGTCCTGAACAAGAACACCTTTGATGTATCTGGCTGCACCCTCTATGTGACTATCTTTCCCTGCAACGAGTGTGCCAAGGTGATCATCCAAGCTGGCATTAAAAAGATTATTTATGCATCAGATAAACACGAAGATCGACGCTCCAAGAAAATGCTGGACATGGCTGGGGTCATATACAGGTGAAATAAAAAGCTTATCTCTTATCTGTCCTCTCAGTTTTACTGACAGAGCCCATCACCATTTCACTCATTATTTTTCTCCAATTACACACATTATACACATTTATTATCCATTTAACACTTAAACTATACCTGTCATAATGACATCATGCTTGTAACTGATAAGGCAACCAATTAGTTGACTACTTTATACCTAAGTTATTGTGACATCAGAATATACCAAGAGACCAGTTGGTCTATAAGGAGGATATCAGATGAACTGTGTACTACTACTTGTAAGCTATATGTGGGAAAATAGGATGGATAAAAGCAAGGCCCTTGCCCACGTCTCATTCTAGCAACTTGCCGGTAGGAAACAGTTAAAAGGGAACACCATATACCCTGTACAAAACAAGGACATGGAAATTTTATAGTGAAGGATTAAATTTGAAGAAGATGCTATATTATTAGACTAACTGGTACATCCTGGAGACACAGCGTGAAGGATGAATAACCCAAGTTTGATAATTAGGTGCTTTCTCCATGCTTTTTTTTCTGAAAGATAACGAAAGCAAAATTATATACAGAGAATTACTATGATTATAAAGGATTTCATTGTAACAGAATACACCGGCTCTAGAGTCCAACCTATGTAGTCTTTTCTTAATTCAAGCCAATTAACATGTTTACTTCCCTCTATGATTAGGGGATAAAATAAATGACTGAACGATAAAGTTTGTGAATAGAAACTCAAATTTCCTGTTTACCTTCAGATATTAGAGGATTGATGAAGTACATGAGACTTACCGCAGGTCAGTTGAAATGTGCTTCGGATTTTATGAAGCAAATCACCTCTGCCAGAAGGGAGCTTTCATATGAGATAGGCCGCGCTGCTTTACACCACCAGACTTTAAAGTGTACGATCACCCACATGACAAGTGACTAATTAAATCCTGCCATTTTAACTGTTTATCCATGTGACGCTGTATAGCGTAGGAAGGGAGTGGAGGGCATGTGAAAGCTCCCTTCTGGCAAAGGTGATTTGCTTCATAAAATCCGAAGCACATTTCAACTGACCTGTGGTAAGTCTCATGTACTTCATCAATTTTATGTCAGCAAATCACTTCTCTGCCAACGCTCGCTTTCCCATGAGGTTTTGAAGCCATGTGGGTGATGCACATTGACATTTTGAAGTTATGTGTGTGCATTTGGTGAAATAAAACAACCATGGCTCAAAATGCCCTGTAGTGTAGGAAGTTTACAAGTTAGTATTTTGCCAGCAGAAAGGTAACTTTACGATCGCAGTAAGTAGTTACTCACTATTCCACTACAGCTTCTTGGAATGTGTCAAGTTCCTGAACAATCTCCTTGTCGTAGTGCTTGGTAGAGGTGGTCTCCCAAATAAATCTATGCTAGGGACTCCAAAAATTTCGCAAAACTCCCTAAAATGGTCCTTATTCAACTTCCATATATGTCTGTCATTAAACTTTCGAGATGCAGCGTCTGCCATGCAATTACCTCTACCTGATATATGAGAACATGTAATCCAGGCATCGTTTTCTGCACACCATTCTCAGATTTCTCGACTGATGTCATTACTTGATGTGGATTTTGTGCCACCCATTTGATTCACATAGTTCACTGCTGTCGTGTTGTCACAAAACACTTTAATGTGTTTCCCTCGGATATGATGTGCCAATGACTTTACTGCCAATAATTTTCACTATATCATTAACCGTTGGCACCAGTAGACATATGGAGGCACAGATGGACTTGCCTCGCCTGTTATTTGGTGTAGGTTTTAGAATTTTTATAGTGACGCCTCGAATGATTAAGTTCTCTCTTGAATATGTTGAGAACGAGTGAGGCTTATTACTGCTACAGCCTCAGATGCATATTAACGTTGTAAATCCCGTCTGAGGACAGTATGGCAGCAATTTGGGTAGTCTTTGGCCACTCGGCGGTGATATCAAATATTGAAAAGTGGTCAGCGGATATCGGTGATTCGAACCCGGGACCCTAGGCTCCCATGCCCGAACGCTGAAGATGGCTTTGAGTTCTTTTGAATTGATGTGAAGTTCTTTTTCTTTTATTGACCATCTACCGTTAACTTGTTGATGATTCAGATAACCACCCCAACCTAAGTTTGAGGCATCAGTGTACAGGTTAATTTCTGTGCCTGGTCTAAAAAAATTTCCTATCTTGCACCGCAATGTGAGTTATCCACCAAATCAGATCTGTTTTCATGTCATATGTGATGTCCATCCATTTGTCTAAGTTACCTTTTCTTTTTTGTAAGGCTGAAATTTGACCAGTTTCCAGTTTTCTATAATGCAGTTTTCCCATTTCCACTGCTGGAATTGCAGCGACCAAGAACCCAATTACTTTGGCCACGTTCCTGATTTTGTCTCGATCACTGTGAAATAATTGATTGCAGCTTTGAATTATTTTCTCTTTCCTCCGTTCAGGTAAAGTAACTGTCATTGTCTCAGAGTCAATGACGTTCCCCAAATATTCCAAACGTTACGTGGGTATTAAGATAGACTTGTCTTCATTAATACAGAATCCCATTTCCTTTAGAAGCTTTACTGTTGAATGTATGCTCTCATAGCATCCTTCTAGTGAACTGTGGGATATAAGTGTGTCATCAATGAAACTGGTGATGGTGTATCCCCTCTCTCTCAGTGTAGCATAAATTGGTTTCATTAATTTGTTGAATAAACGAGGCCCTTCTGTAACCCCGTTCGGAAGGCAGGTGAACCGATAGATTTTCCCTTGCCATTTAAAGCAAAGAAATTTGTGTTGCTTTTCAGCTATTTTGACAGAGTAGTAAGCATGCCTGTATTGTGTATCCAGGACAAAGAAGAATTTCGTAGCGGCGGTGTCGGATCAATTTATTTATTCAACCTGTCAAAAACATTCAAATGAAATGCCCCACCAAAAAGAAACACAGTCCACTCCAATTCATCAAATTTCAAAAGTCAATAAGTTGTGCACTAATAATATAAATTATTTAAACTAACATATGTACTCACAACATGGCCGCAAGTCTTCTAACATACACCTGGATACACCTGTCTCCGACAGACACCTAAATAGGCCCCGGACAGCAACCGTAACACACTGCAGAAACCTGAATAGTTACCGAAATATAAAAGGTGTGACTAAATAAAACCCGGAACCGAATCAATGAATCCTTAAATCTACTCACAAAGTCACCACAAGTAGTTACAAAAACCAGAGTCCTAGAACTCAATTATATGTCCCATGACTAACTCGTAACTCAAATATCACCCTTAAGTAATTAAAGCAAAAATGTATAATCACAAGTGTCAATTCTAAACAAAATCACCAAATCACCGTACATACCTGACATGTCCGCACTGAATTCCACCTTGGCTGGAACTGAATATCCTGCCACACCCAAGCCCCAGTCATCACTTATTAGTTCCTTTCAGCTCGCGTGTCGTAAGCCTAACCGTACTTAAATTACTAACTAGTGATGAACCCTCATCCAGTGATAATTGAATATTACATCCAAAGACCCTTCCATTAGACATTAAATAACAAATACATTTATACCTCCATACATATACCTAACAAATACAATAATACATAGACATATACATCACAAATACATTTATACATAGACAGCAGAACAACCCGAAGAATACAAAGGCCTCAAAAGGGTACCGCCCACTCCCCGATGGTTACATATAATTAACTATGTAACTAGCTAATGGTACTGCGAGAAATATATTGCGATTTCCACCAAAATCACAATATAATGCCTAAGATCAACGGAGGCCATGTAATCAATCACCTTTGTTAACAAGCCGAATTGCCTGTTTAAAGTTTTCCATTTTGAAATGTATGTAATTAATGTGCTTGTTTGGTTTTACCAGGTTAAAGATCATCCTAAAACCTCCATCCTTTTTCCTCCGCAGAAAAATTGAGGAAATAGTTTGCTCCTCCTGTTTGTGTGTTTGTTTTATAATTAAAAGCTCTAAAAGGTTTCCAATTTCTTGCGTGGTAATGCTCTTTTCCTCCTCACTAAAGACATATTCAACATCTTCAGAAAATAGGTGACTGATATCATCAACATTAATGTCCAGATGACAATGTGCAACAATATCCAGAATATGAGGATCATTGGCTAATGTTTGCCACTCATGCACAAAATATTGAAGTCTGCCAGCTTCAAAATTATGACTCATCTCAGTTATTGCCGGGGGTAGTTGTGTCCCCAGCCTCGTGAGTTTTTTGCCTCCGAAGCTTGCCATGGAAGGACTGTCGGTGGCCATTCCTGTGTCCATATGTCCGCTGGCTATAAAGGTGGGACCTAGACGAGAATCCTCTGTAGGGAGTTTTCCCAAAGGAGCATTTAACTCTACTTGCAGTGAATTTCCATTTTTGAAACGGTTTCTTCGTTGTTATCTTGTGTTTCAGCTTCTCAGACTCCTTGATGTGCTTGGCAGATTGAGAGACGTCATCGCCGAATAAGAATCTAGTCAAGGGCACCTTATATGAACACAAGTGAGCGTATTTCTGGTTAATCTCGCGCTTAATGATGAACCTGCGTGTCAAATTGTTTCTGTGGTTAGCATTTCCTAGTAATGCTCGCGCACCATTGAGCATGCGTACTTTGTGGGCCACATCTGGGTGTCCATCTTGGGCGATCTTATCCAGCACCGTGAGTGACTTGGTGACTATTGTGGCAGCTTTTATTATGTTCTTACTAACTTCTTTCATACGAAAGTCAGCCTTTTTTGCATCGGCTTTCAGTGCATTTAACACTTACATGAGAATACATGAGAAGAACAGACACCAGAAGACCTACTGGTCTATAACTAGGGTATCTGATGCACTACATACTACTACAAGGGCACTAAGAGTTTGAGAACAGGATAGAACAGAACAAGGCTCTCTCCCACCCTCCTCTCCCTCTGGCAACATGCCGGCAGGAAAAAACAGATAGAAGGGAACACCATGACCTTGTAGAAAACATTGCCATGGACATTTTATATTGAAGAATGAAAATAGAGGAGGATACTATACTATACTATACTATACTATACTAGACTAGACTAGACTACACTACCACTAGTGATGGTACATCCTGGATGGGGAATATTATTTATATTGAATGAAATTACTGCCATTACACTTCTAATCTAAGATATAGGGACACAAGGATATAAATTTCATAGATGCTCGCATTGTTTACTCTAAATTTTATGCTCGTATCAAAAATGTATCAGTGAAGTAGACACAGACCAGAAGGACTTATACTGCAACTGTTGTCCAGGTAGAGATTTGATTCTCGTTTACGTCGGATTACGGATGGATGCACCAGTACCCCGAAACCAACAGTTGCAGCCACCCACCAGTCTGAGTTACTTTACACCATGAATCCCTTAACAACCTTTTTTTTAAAGTAAACCTGTTTCTCGGAAATGTTTGTCTAATCTGGATTTGAAGATGTCTATAGTTTTAGAACTAACTACTGATGCTGGGAGTCTATTCCAATGGTCAACAACTCTAACATTGAAATATGACTTACGAGCAATTGTGTAAAATTTTTGTACTTTTAATTTCATACCGTTACTTCTCGTTACTGACGCGTTATTCATTTCTGGATTGATTTTGTCAAATTTATTTAATATTTTAAAGACTTCAATCATATCTCCCCTGATTCTTCGCTTATGGAGAGTGAACATGTCTAACTGTTTTAATCGTTCCTCATATGATAAATTACGCAATGTAGGAATAAGTTTTGTCGCTCGTCACTGTACTCTTTCCAGCAAGTTTTGGTCTTTAATGTAGTTTGGTGACCAGAATTGTATCGCATATTCAAGGTGTGGCCTTACAAATGCCGTATATTGTTTTTTCATTACATCTGGTGCTTTGTGATAAAAATTTCTTGAAATTAGCCCTAACATCATATTTGCTTTCTTACTGGCAGCTATGCACTGATCACTCACTTTTAGATTACAGTTAATGATTACACCAAAATCCTTTTCTTATTTGACTTTATCGAGCTCCTGATCACAAATTTTGTATTTAAAATTTTGATTTTTATCGCCAATATGCATAACCTTACATTTGTCTGTATTAAAGGACATTAACCATTTCTCACTCCAATCGATTAGTTTGTTTAAATCATCCTGAATTCTATCACAGTCTTCAGTGCATATTACTTTACAGCCAAGTTTTGTATCGTCTGCGAATTTTGCTACTTTTGACAAGAGGTTGCCTTCTAAATCATTTACATATATGATGAAGAGCGTGGGTCCCAGGACCGACCCTTGAGGTACACCACTAATTACGTTTTGCCAATCAGACACTTCGCCATTTAGAACAACTAGTTGTTGTCGGTCTGAGAGCCAGTCTTCTATCCACGCGCATAGATGCTCTCCTATTCCATGTGCCCTCAATTTCGATATCAGCCGTTTATGAGGAACTTTATCAAATGCTTTTTGAAAATCCAAGTAAATCACATCATATGACTCCCGGACATCCCAACTCGCGTAAACATCATTAAAGAAATCTAACAGATTAGTCAGACATGATTTATTACTACGAAATCCGTGCTGGTTTTCCGTTATTAATTTATTTTTCTCGAGGAACTAAACTATCTTATCCCTGATGATCTTTTCAAAAAGTTTAATTAACACTGACGTTAGACTAATCGGTCGATAGTTAGCACTTTGTTTCTTTTCTCCCTTTTTAAAGATGGGGGTTATGTTTGCCCTTTTCCATGCACGAGTTACTCTAACTTGTGTTAATGATTTATTTAATAATTTTGTTATAGGAGTTTTTAGCTGCGCACAACATTCTTTAAGTAGCCGTGGTGAAATTTCATTAGGACCAACGGACTTATTTGGATCGATCTTTTGTAAATATTTACGAACCTCATGTCCTTGAATTTCGGTTATGATGAGCTTTTCTTCATCGGGGCCTTGAAATATATTCGACGGGGTAGGGATATCTGCTTTACCTTCCTCAGTAAATACGCTACTGAACATTGAATTAAGTATGGAGGCCATATCCTTGTCATCGCTGATTAGTTTATTATCATTATCTACTAGTGGGCCTATATTATTTCTTACGGTTTTTTTGTTTCGTATATAACTATAGAACAATTTGGGATTTTTCTTTGCTTCGTGAGTTATCCATACTTCATACTCGCGCTTTTTTTTCCTTATCTCTTTTTTCACACATTCTTTGAAGATCAACGTAACTGTTGAAATCTGAGGTTAACTGTGATATTTTGAATTTTTTGTAAGCCTTTATCTTTTCTGCTATAGTTTTTTGTAAGCTGTCAGTCATCCATACTGGTTGACATATATTAATTCTTGGCTTATGTGGAATGTTTTCGTTAACTATCGATTTGAGATTTGCTGTGAACGTCATATAAGTTTCGTCTATGCAAACATTATCTAAGCATTGATTCCAGTTTACTGATTCTATTTCCCTTCTTATGTTCGCAAAATTTGCCTTCCTCTAGTTAGGTACCAATAACATATTTTCTTTTGTTATAATTTGAAGGTTTAATTCGGTTCTAACGATGTTGTGATCGCTGTTCCCCAGAGGTTCGCCTACTTCACAACTGTGAATAATATCGCTGTCATTCGTGAATATTAGATCTAAGATATTATTTCCTCGAGTAGGTGTCTGAACTATTTGATATAGAAAAGCCTCCTCTGTTAGTTCTAATAATCTGGTTCCTTCTCGATCGGCCGTTAAAGTTGACCAGTTTACTGAGGGGTTGTTGAAATCTCCGCAAATTACTGCATTCTTATCTCTAATGACAGATCTAATTTCATCATAAAGAATTTTATCATTTTCTTCGCTTAATTTTGGATGTCTGTATACTACGCCGAGGATATATTTCTTATTTTTTTCCGTAATTTCAACATAGAGAGTGTCATATGCATCCACATTTATTTTATTGATCTTAACGACCTACATATAATTTTTTGCATATAATAAAACACCTTCATTTTTATGTGTACCGCATTTCTCGAATACATTATAACCATTTAATGACACTTCCGCAATTTGAGGTTTGTCGCGTGTATTTATCCACGATTCCGTTAACACAATAATGTCTGGGTTTTCGGCGGTCGCATGTATTATCAACTGATTTAGTCGCATGTATTATCAACTGATTTAGTTTCGGAATAATACTTCTTACGTTAGCGTAAAAGATGCTTATTTTCTCAGACGCTTTAGGGCTATACTTAGTGTTTATTCGAGCCCTCTTTGAATGTGATACATTCAACCGGGGCTAAAGTCTGACAGTTGCTCGAACTTTTGACAATGTCGTCCTCCAAAAATTCTTTGTATTCATCCTTCAGCATGCCATTGTCAAACACATCTTTCACCATGGTGGCAACATGCTTGTCGATCTCATCAGACACATCGTCCACGGGCCCGTAAGTCTTGGCGCACTGCAGGAGTACACTACCAGTGGACACTACATCCTGAATATCACTGTCACTACTGGAATCATGCTGCTGAACTGATTCAAAACCAGAAAAGCCAGGGCTGGAGCCGTACCCAATCACCTCTGTGGGGCGGGCGTCTGTTTACATACTCTCTGACGTCGGCAGCGCCTCCGGGGGCCACGCGTCTCTCCTCCTTCAATTCCTCCATATCAGCCCGTAACTCAGCCAAAGCTTCCATCACCATGGCCCAGAGTG
Source organism: Metacarcinus magister (assembly GCA_029783475.1). Lineage (NCBI taxonomy): Eukaryota > Metazoa > Arthropoda > Malacostraca > Decapoda > Cancridae > Metacarcinus > Metacarcinus magister. Next base: position 64,054 of record JAPQNM010001618.1, on the reverse strand, counting down.
GAGAACTAACCTTATCCCGTGACGTAGAGGATCGAGGATGTGTAGGAGAGGGCACACACTCACCTCCCCTGTCTGAGCCGTGATCCCGGGCATGTTTATATACCCTTCCAGAACCTTCCCGTTGGTAAGGGCCGCTCCTGGACGTGGACGAATCCTTCCAATGCGATCCCTTGCTTTTTTGCCTTTCATAGGTGGACGCATCCTCCCTGCCTGGTGACAGCGTGCCCAGCGAACCTTCCGTGACTTCCGACATGGCGGCGGGCTGGCAGGGGTGGCTCAGCGGGCTCAGTGTGAGAGTCGTAAACTCTCCCAAGTGCACCAAAAGGGCACTTACCCGTTCCTACACGGTTAACGGTTAACGGTGCAGCCAGCTCCTAAACGGATAACAGGCTGTGGCCAAGCCTTTCCGCTCCTAATGGATAACGGGAAGAAGGCTGCCAAAACTTGGCTCCGTGCGAGGCAGAGCGGAGACGTCTGGTAGCAGTGAAAACAACTCAGCAACTGGTGGTGTAAAGCAGCGCGGCGTATCTCATGGGAAAGCGAGCGTTGGCAGAGAAGTGATTTGCTGACCTTAGATTAGAAAAAAAAACTTGCTGACTAACATATAATAGAGTCTGGAGCAATTATAGCAGCAGTAAATGCAGTTTTTAGATGGCAAGAAGATGTGAGGTGATAAAAGAAGCCGTAAACTCCTGTAGGAGTGAAGAATTATGCGTAGATGATTAGAGTCCCTGGTAAAATTTGACATCTTTACAATAATGCACCTGGGTATTAATAACACACTTTTCGCATAGATTGATCCATTTCAGAAGATTTTGACATTAATTTCCGTCGCAAATGCATATATAATAAGATATCCTCATCACCCCCCAACAATTCTGGCGACCTGCGGGAATGCGGGGTTCTTGGGGGGTAAAAACGAAATACAGGAATTGTCAGAAAGCAATTTTGAGTACATTTAATGTGCTTTATGTTTTCATATATTTGTTTTTTATGTGTGAACTGAAGGATTATAGTGGCATTTTCCTTGCAAAAATGCAGAAGTGAACTCATATTCCCCCATCTAGTACTAGTGAATATTTTGTTTTTCTGTTTTTTTGTGGGAGCATGGCAAAGAGTAATTTGCAATGGAAATAATGGCAAGTCACTTGAACTTAACAGAAATACACTAGGAGACCTAACCTAACTTAACATCTGCAGCAGCCTCTAACTTTACCTACCAAATCATCTAATTTAACCAAAACCCTCACATTGCTCACACAAAAAACTTTTAGAAGTCTTTGTCATCCCTCAAACATCCCTCGAGTTAATGGAAATTCATCCTATATATTGTTAGAACCACATCTTAAACACGATTGGCTGACAAAGCCATTTGTAGCCAGCACAATTGGTAGGGGGTCAATCCAATGTTTCCTGAATACGATGTGGTCGTTATATCACCCGAATACGATGTGGTCCCTATGTTGTAAGATGAATTCCTTCACTGTCCTCCACGCAGTCCTCTTCTACCCTCAAGAGGTATTAATTGTGTTATATAAGACGTACAGTGGAGGC
>JAPQNM010001618.1:7500-57500 GCA_029783475.1 Metacarcinus magister | reverse complement strand
TTGCATCAACCTCCAATCCCAGGATGTTGATGGAGTCCTTGATTTCGAGGGTGTTGACCCCGAATCTCAGCTTTCCCTCCAACAGCTTGATGTCCTCCCTCGAACGTGATATTACCATGGCCTGGGTCTTCTCAGCAGCAAATTTAACTTGCCACTTTCTACCCCAGGCCAGGATGTCACCAAGTTGGCGGTTGGTGGCATCTATCACGTTCGCAGCCTCTTGCCTGTTGAAGGAGTGGGAGAGGGTGCAGTCGTCGGCATAGGCCGATACCACGGGGAGGCTCTGAAGGAGGTCATTCAGGTATATGTTCCACAGGATGGGACCCAGAACCGAGCCCTGTGGAACAGAAGCCTCCACTGGGTATGTGGCAGACGTGCACCCGTTTACTACCACTCTAAGACTCCTGCCTTGCAAGTAACTCGTGAACAGCGCCAGCAGGTGCCCCGATATGCCGAGCTGTTCGAATTTTGCAAGGAGACCCTTGTGCCAGACAGCATCAAAAGCCCCTGCAATGTCCAACGCTATCACGAGCGATGGACGGCTGGAGTCGAGGGAATCCTGCCATGCCTTGGTGAGCAGGAGAAGCATGTCAGAGGCTAAGCGTCCCTTCCTGAACCCGTACTGTCGTGTGGACAAGAGGTGATGCTCCTCCAAGTGGTGAGTCAGTTCTTCAGCTATCACCCTTTCCAGGATCTTACTGACAACTAACAGGAGCGAGATAAGACGGTAGTTGGCCGGATCCGTTCTGTCTTTCTTCTCGTGTACGGGTGTGACACGGGCTCTCTCTCTCTCTCTCTCTCTCTCTCTCTCTCTCTCTCTCTCTCTCTCTCTCCTCTCTCTCTCTCTCTCTCTCTCTGTCTCTGTCTCTCTCTCTCTCTCTCTCTCTCTCTCTCTCTGCTCTCTCTCTCTCTCTCTCTCTCTCTCTCTCTCTCTCTCTCTCTCTCTCTCTCTCTCTCTCTCTCTCTCTCTCCTCTCTCTCTCTCTCTCTCTCTCTCTCTCTCTCTCTCTCTCTCTCTCTCTCTCTCTCTCTCTCTCTCTCTCTCTCTCTCTCTCTCTCTCTCTCCTCTCTCTCTCTCTCTCTCTCTCTCTCTCTCTCTCTCTCCTCTCTCTCTCTCTCTCTCTCTCTCTCTCTCTCTCCTCTCTCTCTCTCTCTCTCTCTCTCTCTCTCTCTCTCTCTCTCTCTCTCTCTCTCTCTCCTCTCTCTCTCTCTCTCTCTCTCTCTCTCTCTCTCTCTCTCTCTCTCTCTCTCTCTCTCTCTCTCTCTCTCTCTCTCTCTCTCTCTCTCTCTCTCTCTCTCTCTCTCTCTCTCTCTCTCTCTCTCTCTCTCTCTCTCTCTCTCTCTCTCTCTCCTCTCTCTCTCTCTCTCTCTCTCTCTCTCTCTCTCTCTCTCTCTCTCTCTCTCTCTCTCTCTCTCTCTCTCTCTCTCTCTCTCTCTCTCTCTCTCTCTCTCTCTCTCTCTCTCTCTCTCTCTCTCTCTCTCTCTCTCTCTCTCTCTCTCTCTCTCCTCTCTCTCTCTCTCTCTCTCTCTCTCTCTCTCTCTCTCTCTCTCTCTCTCTCTCTCTCTCTCTCTCTCTCTCTCTCTCTCTCTCTCCTCTCTCTCTCTCTCTCTCTCTCTCTCTCTCTCTCTCTCTCTCTCTCTCTCTCTCGCTCTCGCTCTCTCGCTCACTCTGTCTCTCTGTCTCTCTCTCTCTCGCTCTCTCGCTCTCTCGCTCTCTCGCTCTCTCTCTCTCTCTCTCTCTCTCTCTCTCTCTCTCTCTCTCTCTCTCTCGCTCTCTCTCTCTCTCTCTCTCTCTCGCTCTCTCTCTCTCTCTCTCTCTCTCTCTCTCTCTCTCTCTCTCTCTCTCTCTCTCTCTCTCTCTCTCTCTCTCTCTCTCTCTCTCTCTCTCTCTCTCTCTCTCTCTCTCTCTCTCTCTCTCTCTTTTTCTGCACGGCAAGTCACAGTGCAGCGGGAAGGGGCCAAAGAGAGAAGGGAAGGTGGGGGGGAGGGGGTCGGGTAATTGAGAAAAGAGAATGAATTGCGGTGGTGGTCACATAATTTGGCCATTTTCATTTATTCACGGCATGATATAAATACGTTAGGTAATAGTAATGTTGCAATACACCTTCTATAGCGGCGTAATATATCAAGCTTTAGATAGGTTGTTGTATCCAGGAGGATACAACAACCATATATATCGTTTCCTTGTTGCTGTATAATTTTATCATATATCACTTTTGTATATTTTATTATTTTATTTTATTACTAGATTTAGTACATTTTACTCAATAACTTCTTATTTCGTTTCTTTGATTTTGCTTTGTTGTATCATATTTTTGCTGCACTTAAATTTTATTGTTTACTAATATAAGTTTATTTCTTGTTATTTCATTAAACGTAATGTACATGTAAGAATAACCATTGTAATAATGGAATAAAATTTTGATTCTGATTCTGATTCCTCCTCATCCTTCTTTTTCCTCTTGTTTGTCCTCTTCCTTCGCTTTTCGTCTCTCACTTCCTCCTCGTCCTTATCCCTTGTCCTCTCTTATTCTTTTGCCTCTCCTCGTCCTCGTTCACTTCCATTATTTGCACTTTTTTTCTTTGTTTTACCTCCCTCCTTGTCTTCACCCTTCTCCTCCTGCTATTAGTATTCCTTTTTTCTTTCTCTTTTCTCCTCCTTCCTCCTCATCTTCCACAGACAGGAAACTCGTTATCTATAATGCACCAAAGTCACCACTATATATATGGAAAGTTGGATGGAAGGAAGGATGGATGGATGGAAGGTTGGATGGAAGGAAGGATGGATGGATGGAAGGAAGGAAGGATGGATGGATGGATGGAAGGAAGGATGAATGGAAGGATGGAAGGTTGGATGGAAGGAAGGAAGGTTGAGTTTCAACTGCCTTAGAGGTCGGACGCTCTAAATTCGCTCTCGCCCTGGGTTCGTTCAACTAGTGTTCTCTCGGTGTTGTGTATTCGCTTTCTGTTCCCTTCTCTACCAAGTGACCGTGACTGTGTCCATAATGTTAACGACTGAGGACATAAAAATTATGTTGGAAATACAACAGAAAGCATTTAAAAAAGGAACAGAGTTTTTGCTGAATGACACATAACGACCAGATTACGGCAATTAGAAACACGGAACAGTGAACTGGTTCAGTCGCTCCATTTCACACAAAATTAAATGGATACCTTAAAAAAAGAAAATAATCAAATGAGAGAGCAACTATCGGAAATGAAGAGAGCAAAACAGTCAAAATGAAGTAACGAATAAAGTAAACCACCTGAACGAGAGAATGAACTATCAAGAGGATTATTCAAGACGATTGAATCTTCGTTATGATGGAGTGAGTGAACAGAGAAAAAATCCAGCGACTGCTCCGAGACAAGCTCGAGATGGGGCCAGTGGAACTCGAGCGGGCACATCGTGTGGGAGCGAAGCCTACTGCGGAGGCAACTCGTCCTCGATCCGTAGTTGCTCGCTTCTCCAGATTCGAGGAACGCCAGCTTGCCCTATGTAACTCGTCAAAGCTAGAAAACACAAATATTTACATCAATGAAGACCTCTGCGAATCTTCACTGCAAGCAAGAAAAGCCCAATTACCTGAACTAAGAAAGGCACGAGCTGAAGGCAAACTAGCGTACTTCAGCCACACAAAGCTGATAATTAAGGACAGGCGAGAGGTGCCAGCTGTGATTCGGACTTCGGGGAGCCTCACGGACCGCTCCAATGACGGTGCGGCAGGTTTGGATGGTGCTGGGAGCGGTGCTACTGGCGCTGTTGGATCTGCCGTTGTTACTGCCGGTAGTTCTTAAGGAGATGTCGCTGCTGCTGTTGCCGGGAGTGCTCGAGATGCTAATGCTACTGTTGTCGCTGATGGAGGTACTGACGGAGGACCCGCTAGACCTGCCGGCCGTGGTGCTGGTGATGGTGCTGCTGGTGATGGTGTTCCTGCTGGACGCGATCTACGCAGCGGTAAAAAAAAAGTCATAATCCCGAGAATAAGGAACAGTCTAAAGGGGTAAATTACGCATTTCACATTCACCACATTCTTTCCACACTTAAATGACACTGAAGTAACTCAGCTACTTAATAATGATGAGTCTTTAGTTCTTAGCTATGAACAATTCAGTAATCTAACCTGCAGTTTCTTAAGTAACTATTATGATACCCATGAACTAAGGAATTGTGACCCAGAAACAAATAGTCTATGTAACTTATCATTACCTAATTCTATTGACAACCACCAACTTACCTATATCTATTTTTTACAACATAAATAGCATTCCGTATAATTTAGATAATTTTTTAATACATTCAGGAATTTTATCATGTCAACCAAAAATAAATATCATGTCATTTTGTGAAACTAAGTTATCTAATGATATTGAACACTTGTATAATATTCAAGGTTACAAATTATTGACGAATAATAGGAATCATTATGGGGGTGGGGTTTGCATGTATATTAAGAAAAATATGTTTAACAATGTATTAAAAGATATAAGTGTAATTAATGATAATATTGAAACACTGTTCGTCGAAACAAAACTAATTAACAAACTTGTTACAGTTGAAATAGTCTACCGTAGACCTAATGCTAGTATCGCCTTGTTCAATGAATTATTTGAGAATATGCTTCAAAATGTATCTTCTACAGGAAAAAACTTGTCTATTATTAGAGGATTTCAATATTAATTTGATGAATTTTAATGATATTAATGTCAATCAGTTTATAGCACTTCTCACAAGTTATGGTTTATAATCCTTGTATTAACAAACCAACCAGAGTCAGTAAAACTAGTGCAACTACTATAGATCACATATGGGTTAATGATGTTGACATGGTTTCGAAAAGTGGTATTCTGCTACTTGATGTCAGTGATCACTTTTCTCCATTTATCTGTTACGAGGGTAAAATAGAAAGAAACAAAGATTTATGCTTCACTTACAGAGACTATGACAATATGGATGATAGCTACCTGTGTGAATACATGAGAGAGAGGTTCTGTACCATGGATAGAGATGACAACCCAGACAGAGAATATAATATGATAAGCAATATAATATCCAGCACTGTGGAAGAAGTCATTCCCTTAAAAACAGTAAAAATAAAAAGTAAGCAAATCAATAAACCATGGATATCGCAGGAAATACTAGAACATATTAAGGAAAGACATAAACTCTATAAAAAGTACTTGAGAAGACCAATATTGTTTGGGAATAAGTACAGGGAATGTAGAAACAGAGTTAACAACTTGATAAAAGAAACAGAACGATGTTATTACAGAAGTAAACTTAGTGCCAGTCAGGGTAATGGGAAACAAACATGGAAGATTATTAATGAGATTACTAACAGCAAAGAAGAACAACCTAAACTTGAATATCTTACCATAGAAGATAATAGAATTACTAACTCTAAATTAATAAGCAATTACATCAACACATATTTTACCAATATAGGAATGACCTTGCAACTAAAATTCCTACGTGTGATAATTCTCCATTATCGTATCTTACAAATTCTTATCCAGATTTCACTCCTTCTAACACCACCATAGAGGAAATCACTGCAATAATCAAATCATTGAAGGATTGTTCCCCTGGCTGTGATAACATTAATGCAGAAGTAATTAAGAAAGGCGTATCAGTGTTGGCTCTTGTAATATCATTAACCATAAATAAATCTTTTGCAAAAGGTATTTTCCCTGATGCTCTGAAAATTGCTAAAATTATACCCATTCACAAAGGGGGCAAAAAAGATGTCGTCTCTAACTATCGTCCAATCTCACTACTTCTCTCTTTATCTAAAATATACGAAAGTGCTATGTACAATAGGTTAATTGAATATTTAATGCAGCACAATATATTATCTGACGACCAATACGGCTTTAGGAAGAATCGATCTCCCAAGCTTGCAATTTTAAAATTAATTGGTTTAATTCTTGAAAATCTTGGCAAAGAAAAATTTGTCATAAGCGTATTCTTAGATTTGAAGAAAGCATTCGACATTTTAGACCATGATATAATGTTAAAAAAGCTTCACTACTATGGTATAAGAGGTGTTTACCATGACTGGTTCAAGAGTTACCTCTGTAATAGAAGACAAGTTACAACAATCAATAGTATTGAGTCCAATTATGCAAATGTTATAACTGGAGTCCCTCAAGGTTCTACAATCGGCCCATTATTATTTTTACTTTATATCAATGATATTACTACTTCATCACATACTTTAAAATTTACACTGTTTGCTGATGACACTAATATTACCTTTTTCAACCTTGATAAAGAAATTTTAATTACAACAATAAATCTAGAGCTAATTGATGTATCTTCTTGGCTATTTTGTAATAAACTCTCTCTTAATGTAGACAAAACACAATATATGATATTTGCAGGTAAAAAAAAGTTTGATGATTGTGATATAAAATATGTAATAAGGAAATAGAGATGAGTCGCTCCATAAAATATCTAGGCATACATATTGACGATAGATTAACGTGGTCAGATCACATTAGTCACATAAATAATAAACTTGCTAAAACATTAGGAATTCTACACAAAATTAAACATTTGTTAAACTCTGATACTCTTTTAACACTGTATTATACTCTATTCTATCCATACCTCAACTACTGCAATGTTGTCTGAGACATGGCTAATAAAACAAGACAAAAGTCATTAGTATTGCTTCAGAAAAGACTTGTGCGTATTATTGGTCAAACAAGCAGATATGAACACACCTCATCTGTATTTAATAACTTTAATATATTAAAAATACTTGACATATATAAACTAGAATGTCTCAAATACATACACGGTCAGCTACACTTAAACGAGTGTAGAAGTGCGCATGAACGCGACACCAACAGGGTGACCAGCTTCAAGCAGAGGCACTTTGTATATATATATATATATATATATATATATATATATATATATATATATATATATATATATATATATATATATATCTGCCTTGGGCAAGAGACTGTGTACAACCTTGTAGAGGTGCGGCAGTTGTTCCTACTAGCTGCTTTTACTTGAGATCCGTTGCTACAATCCTGTTACCTTAGAGGAGTAAGCGCCAGGCGGTACTAATTAACAGTCTCGCGGAAGCCAGTAGGCCTAGCAAGCCGCTAGTTGATAAAAGTTGCTAAAAAGAAAAAGAAAAAGCCTCGGATTCGGACGGATAACTTGGTGACGACACGACATTTACGGACGGATAACTCGTTGACGACCCGGCATTCACATGGACATTCACATGGCAGCGAACCGACATTGGCCGCCCCGTCTTCTTTTGTGTGGGTGAGAAGTGGGTGAAGGTGGTGATTATGGAGGTAGATTTCATAGAAGATGGGTTGACTCACACCACTGTGATGTCTGAGAAGGAAATGAATGACCTTCCTGTCACACGACACCTCGGGGAAGGCTCCTTCGGCACCGTTGACCTTGTCACCTTCAAGGGACGTGACGCCATCCGCAAGGCCATCAAGAATGGCGGGGACCTCAACGGGTTCCTGTGGGAGGCGCACGTCACCCTGGAGGTGGATGGGGATGGTGGCGCGCCACGCCTGCATGCCCTCAACACCGAGCCGGCTAGTGCAGTCATGGACTACGCCGGCGTGCCCCTGTATCGCATCCTCAACGTGGGGTGCCCCATGGGTACGTTCCTGAGGATCGTGGCGGGCGTGGCAAAGAGCCTGGGTAGGGTGCACGCCAAAGGGTTTATTCACAATGATATCAAGAATGACAACATCACTGTGACAGGCACTGCCTTAAACCCTTGTGTGCACGTGATGGACTTCGGGCTCGCCACCAGGGTCAACGAAAGCTTCTACTTTGAGCTGTTTGACATGCCTCGCAATCTACAGAAGCAGGAGTACATCGTCTTCAGGTCCCCGGAACTGAAGAAAGGTGAGCCTCTGCAGCCCTCCAGCGACGTGTTCAGCATTGGGGTGATGCTGCGGCACGTGTGTGAGGACATGAAACACAAACGGTTGAACGAGGTGCTCTGGCCCCTGGTGGAGGCTTGCACGCAGGAATTAGCCGAGGATCGGCCTTCCCTACGCAAAGAGTGGCAGGATGTGCAGGACATGGTGTCCATCCTGACAGACAAGGAGGACAAGCACGTCCTCGGCTCAAAGGACGAGAACGAGAGCGGTGATCAAGCACCAGCCAAGGACAAGGACAGCACAGCCACCACCTCCCCCCTCTCCACTTCCCCTATCATACAAATGCCTTCCTCCCTCCCTTACCCCACTCCTCCATTCTTCCCTACATCCTCCACCTTCGTTCATTCCACTCCCTCTATCATCCATACCCCCTCCTCCCTCTCTTACCCCACTCCTTTATCCTTCCCTACATCCTCCACCTTACCTCATTCCACTCCCCCTATCATTCATACCCCCTCCTATCTCCCTTACCCCACTCCTCTATCCTTCCCTACATCCTCCACCTTCCCTCATTCCACTCTCCCTATCATCCATACCCCCTCCTCCCTCCCTTACCCCACTCCCCAATCCTTCCCTTCCCCTTTCTTCCTCCCTCACTCCTCTTCCTCTTTCATCCCTAACCCCTCCTAGCTCCCTCTCATTACTCCTCCATCAATCACTACCCCATCCTCCCTCCCTCATCCCACTCCCCAATCTTTCCCTCCCCCATCCACACTACCTCTCCCTGTAGTAGTAGTAGTAGTAGTAGTAGTAGTAGTAGTAGTAGTAGCAGTAGTAGTAGCAGTAGTAGTAGTAGTAGTAATAGTAGTAGCCCATGTATGTATTCACTCGCCCATGTATGTATTCGCTCGCCCATCTATGTATTCGCTCGCCCATTTATGTTTTCCATCGCCCATGTATGTATTCACTCGCCCATGTATGTATTCGTTCGCCCATGTATGTATTCGCTCGCCCATGTATTTGTTCCCTAGCCCATGTATGTATTGTTTCGCTCAATTATGTATTCCCATGTATGTATTTGCTCAACCATGTATGTATTCACTCGCCCATGTATGTATTTTCTTGCACATGTATGTATTCACTCGCCCATATATGTATTCACAGGCCGATGCATGTATTCATTTACACGTCTATGTACTCCCTCACCCATGTATGTATTCATTCGCCCATGTATGTTTTCGCTTGCCCATGTATGTATTCGCTCGCCCATGTATGTGTTCTTTCACCCATGTATGTGTTCCCCATTTATGTTTTCCATCGCCCATGTATGTATTTCCTCGCCCATCTATGTATTCACTCGCCCATGTATGTATTCGTTTGCCCATGAATGTATTAATTCGCTCATGTATGTATTCGATTGCCCTTGTATGTATTCGATTGTCCATGTATGTATTTGCTAGTTAATGTATGTATTCGCTCGCCCTTGTATGTATTCACTCCCCCATGTATGTATATGTTCGCTCATGTATGTATTCGCTAACCCATGTATGTATTCACTAGCCAATGTATGTATTCTCTTGCTCATGTATGTATTCTACCGCTCATGTATTCTCTCGGTCAGGTGTGTATTTTTTCGCCAATGTAAGTATTCTCTCGCTCATGTATGTATTATCTTGCTCATGTATGTATTCTCTGGCTTATATATGTATTATCTCGCTCATGTCTGTATTCTCTCGCTTACGTATGTATTCTCTCGCTCATGTATGTATTCTCTCGCTCATGTATGTATTCTCTCACTCTTGTATGTATTCTCTTTGTCATGTATATATTCTCTCACTCATGTATGTATTCGCTCGCTCATGTATGTATTCTCTCGCCCATGTATGTATTCTGAGTGTGAATGTGTGTGTTCTAGAAGGATGCATTACAGTGAGTGTATTGGGGAAGTAAACTCATGTATTCGCTCATATATTTGCTCGCCCATGTATGTATTCTCTCACTCTTGTATGTATTCTCTTTGTCATGTATGTATTCTCTCGCTCATGTATGTATTCACTCGCCCATGTATGTATTCTCTCGCCCATCTATGTATTCACTTACTCATGTATATATGCGCTCGCCCATGTATGTATTCGTTCTCCCATATATATATTTGCATGCCCATGTATGTATTCGCTCGCAAATGTATGTATTTACTCGCCCCTGTATGTATTCGCTCGGCCATGTATGTATTGGCTCACCCATTTATGTTTTCCATCGCTCATCTATGTTTTTGCTCGCCCATGTGTGCATTCGATTGCCCATGTATGTATTCGATTGCCCATGTATGTATTTGCTAGCTAATGTATGTATTCGCTCGCCCTTGTATGTATTTGCTTGTCCATGTATGTATTCACTCGCCCATGTATTTATACTATCGCGTATTTATGTATTCACTCGTCCATGTGTGTATTCGCTCGCTCATATATGTATTCACTAGCCCATGTATGTATTTTCTTGCTCATGTATGTATTCTCTCGCTCATGTATTCTCTTGGTCATGTACTTATTCGCTCGCCAATGTAAATATTCTCTCGCTCATGTATGTATTCTCTTGGTCATCTATGTATTTTCTCGCTTGTGTATGTATTCTTTCGCTCATGTATGTATTCTCTCGATCATGTATGTAGTCCCTCGGTCATTTAAATATTTTCTCGCGCATGTATGTTTTCTCTCGCTCATGTATGTATTATCTTGCTCATGTATGTATTCTGAGTGTGAATGTGTGTTATGGGAGAATGCATTACTGTGTGTGTATTTTGGAAGTAAACTCATGTATTCGCTCATGTATTCGCTCATGTATTTCTCTCTCCCAACTCCCTCTTGCAACCTGACCCCTTACCCTTCCCCACTCTCCTCGCCATCCCTACCCATTACACCCTACCCACTCTTCCTTCCATCTATACCACCCCTTCCTCCCTACCCACTAATCCTTTCATCCATACCGCTTCCCCCCTCCTCATTCTTCTTTCCATCACTACACCTTCCCCCTTTCCAAGTCCCCATCTCCTTTCTCCCCTTTCTATCCCTACCCCTTCCCTCTTTCCCTATTCCTTACCTCCTTCCATCATTACCTTTTTTCCCCTCCCCACTCCCCTTTCCATCCCTACCTCCTTTTCTCTCATCACTTCCCCTTACCCATTCCTTTTCCCAACTTCCCTTTATATCCTTATCCATTTCCCCTACTCCACTGTACCTTCCTTCCCTAACCCTTTCCCATTCCCCACTCCCCTTTCCATTCCTATCTCTTCCTCCCAGTCCTTCTTCAATCCCCTCCCCTTTCTTCCTTCCCACTCTTCTTTCTATACCTACCCCTTCCTCCCTCCTAACTCCCCTTTCCATCCATACTTTTCCCCCCCTCTCAACTTTCCCTTCCCTCCTTCCTACTCCTTTTTTACATCCTTATCCCTTCCCTTCTCCCTAATCACCCTTCCATCCTTACCTTTTCCCTCCTCTCAACTTCCCCTACTATCCCTACAATTTCCCTCCTGCCTTCTCTTCCTTCATCCCTTCTCGTTCTTTGCTCCCTACTCTTTCTTCCATCTCTATCCCTTCCTCCTTCCCCACTCCCATTTTTATTCCTTCCCGTTTCCCGCCTCGCTACTCTTTCTTCCATCCTTACCCCTTCCTTCCTCCCAAAACAAACTTCCATCACTATCACTTTTTCTCTCCCCACTCCCCCTTCCATCCCAACCCTTTCTTCCCTCCACACTCCCCCTTCCATCCCAGCCCTTTCTTCCCTCCTCACTCCCCCTTCCATCCCAACCCTTTCTTCCCTCCTCACTCCCCCTTCCATCCCAACCCTTTCTTCCCTCAACACTCCCCCTTCCATCCCAACCCTTTCTTCCCTCCACACTCCCCCTTCCATCCCAACCCTTTCTTCCCTCCTCACTCCCTTTCCATCTCAACCCTTTCTTCCCTCCACACTCCCCCTTCCATCCCAACCCTTTCTTCTCTCCACACTCCCCCTTCCATCCCAACCCTTTCTTCCCTCCACACTCCCCCTTCCATCCCAATCCTTTCTTCCCTCCTCACTCCCTTTCCATCTCAACCCTTTCTACCCTCCTCACTCCCCCTTCCACCCCCAGCTCATCCTCCCTCCCCAGTTCCGTTCCATCCCCTTACTTTCCCATCTCCCCACTCCCCATTCGATCCCTAGCTATTCACTCCTCCCCACTTCCCCTTCGATCTCTACCCCTTCCTTCCTCCCCACTCGTCGTGTCATCCCTTCCCCTTCCTTCCTCCTCACTCCCTATTCCCACCTCCCAAATTCCTCTTCCGTCGCTACCCCTTCCTTACTTCACACTCCCCATTCAATTGTTACCCCTTCCCTCCTCCCTACTCTTCCATCAATCCCTATCTCATGCCCCCTCTCCACTTCCCCTTTGCTCCCTCCTCACTTCCTTTTCAATCCTTTCCTCTGCCCTCCTCCCCACTCCTTCATTATCCATTTTCTCTTCCAAACTGCCCACTGCCCCCTTCCATCATTAACCCTACACCCTCCCTACTCTTAATTCCATCTCTATACCCTTGCCACTTCCCACTCCAAACCTCCCCACTCCTCCTTCCATTACTACCTTTTCTCTCTTCCCCAACCCCCCTTCCAGCCCTACCCCTTTCCCCTACCAACATCCCCTTCTATCATTACCTTTTCCCCCTTTCCCACTCTTCCTTCAATCCTTAACCCTTCCTCCTTCCCAACTCTCCCAATTCCATCTTTACCCCTTCCCACTTCCCTACTCTTCCTTCCATCCTTACCCGTTCACCACCCCCAACCTCCCCTTATGACTCCCAACTCCCCCTTAAATCCTAACCGATTCTCTCTCCCCACACCCGCTTCCTTCCCTACTCCTAACCCTTTCCATACTCCCTCTTCCATTCTTACCCCTTCCCCTTACCCTCTCTTCCTTCAATCCATACCCCTTCCCTCCTCCCCACTCCCCCTTCTATCTTTACCCCTTCCCTCCTCCACACTCTTTCTTTGATCCCTTCGTTTTCCCCCCCTCCCAACACCCCTTTCAATCCCTACCATTTCCTCCCTCCCCACACCCCCTTCAATCAATACCCCATCAACCTTCAAAGTCCCCCATCCATCCCTACCCATTCCTCCCTCACCGCTTCTAGTTTCAACCCTTCCCTTAGCACCTAACTTGCTACCTCCCTTCTCCCCCTTTCATCCCTACCCATTCCCTCCTCTCCACTCCCCCTTCCATCATTTTCCCCCATCCCTACTCCCGATTATATCCTTCTATTTTTTCCCTCCACACTCTTCCTTCAATCCATACTCCTTCCCCCTTCCCAACCCCCCTTCCATCCTTACCCTTTCCCCCTCACCAATCCCCCTTCCGTCCATACACCTTCCCCCCTCCCCACTCTTCTTTCCGTCCCTACACCTTTTATCTTAACCATTCCCATTTCCATTCATACCCCTTCACCCCTCCCAACTCCCCCTGCAATATCTTACCCCTTCTTTCCTCCCCAATCCCCTTTCAATCTATACCCTTTCATCCTAACTCACTCCCACTTCCATTCTTACCCCTTCCCCTGCCATGACCTTCCTTCCATCCCTACCCCATCCTCTCTCACCACTCCCATTTCCATTCCTACCCCTTCCCCCCTCTAAACTCTTCCTTCAATCCTTATCCTTCCTCCTTCCTCACAATACCCCTTCCATCCTTATCCCTTCCCACATCCCCTCCTCCCCTTTCTGTTCACTCCCCTTCTCCTCTCCCAACTACCCCTTCAATACCCTATCTATTCATTCTTCCCAAATCCCTTTCCATCCTTATCCCTTCCCCAACCAAACTCTCCCTTCCATCATTACACCTTCCCCCCTCCTCACTCTTCCTTCCATCCCTAACCCTTCTCCCTCCCCACGTCCCTTTCAATCCCTACGCCTACATCCCACCCAAATCAAACTTCCATCCTTACCCCTTTCCCCCTACCCCATCCCCCTTCCATTCTTACCCTTTTTCTCTTTGCTACACTTATTTTCCTTCCCCATTCCCCCTTCCATCCCTACCGCTTCCCCCTCCCAACTCCACCTTCTTACCCTTCCCCCATCATCACTCTTCCCTCCATCCCTACTCCATCCTGCCTCCCCAATCCCCCTTCCATCCCTAAGCCCTTCCCCTCTCCCCATTAACCCATCTATCTATTCCCCATCCTCCCTCCCCTAACACAACATCCAATCTAACCGTTCCATCATTACCCTTTCCCTTCTCTACACTCTTCCTTCCATCCCAACTCTTTCCCCCTCCAAACTTACCCTTCTCCCCTCCCATTTCTATCATTAACCCTCTCCCACTTCCCACTCCCCCTTCCATTATTCCAACTTTTCTTTTTATCCTACTTTCAAACTACCACATCTATCCTTTCCCCACTTTCCCTCCACATCCGAACTCCTCCCCTTCCCAACTCCCCCTTCCATTCATACCGGATTTTTCCTCCCCACTCCTTTACTCATCCCTCCCCACTCCCCCATGTATCCCTTCCCCACCCAAACTTCCCTTCCCCACTCTTTAATCTATCCCTTTATAATTTTATCTTCCTCTTCCCACTCTCCCTTCCATCCTTACCCCTTCTTTCCTCCACACTCCCTCGCCAATGGTTACCCCTTCCCTCCTCCTAACTCCTCCTACTATACATTCCCCTTCCCCTCTCCCCACTCTTCTTTCCATCCATTGCAATCCATATCCCTTCCTCCCTCCTCACTCCCCTTCCCATCCTTACGCCTTTCACATCCCTATTCCCACTTCCAACCTTATCTCTTCCCCACTCCTCATTCCCCTTTCCATCCCTAAACTTTCTCCCCTTTCTACTCCCTTCTCCCTTAATCATTACCCTATCCCCTTCCTCACTCTTCCTTGCATCCATACCTCTTCTCTCCTCCCAACTTCCCCTTTAATCCTTAGCCCTTCCCCTTTTACAGTTTTCCATCTCTTCCTAATCCTATCCCTCCCATCTCCCCCTTCAATCCCTATCCCTTCCTCCCTACCCACTCCCTCTTCCCTCCATTCCATTTCCCTTCTCCCAACTCTTCCACCTATTCCTAGTCCCTCCTCCCTCCCAAAACCCCATTCCATCTCTACCTCTTTCCCCCTTCCCACTCCCCCTTCCATCCCTACCCTTTTCCCCCTCCCCACTCTTCCTTCAATTTCTAACGCTTTTCCTTCTCCCCTTTCACCCTCCCAACGTTTTCTTCACTTCCTACCCCTTCCCCCCTCCCCAATTTTCCTAGAGTCCCTATCTCTTTCCCCCCATCCAATCCACCTTCCATCCTTATCTGTTTCCCCCAATCCCCTTCCACCTTTACCCCTTCACCCCTTCTCTATCCCCCATTACCCTTTACCCTTCTTCCCTTCTCTATCCCCTTTCACCCTTCCCCCCTCCTCACTCCCCCTTTAACCTTTACCCTCCCACCTCCCCCTTCCTTCTCTACCTCTTCTCCCTTTCTCACTCCCCCTTTACCCTTATCCCTCCCACCTCCCCCTTCATTCTCTACCCCTTCTCCCCTTCTCACTCCAATTTTTATAAAAACCATTTTGCCCCTCCTCACTCTTTCTATCATCCCTACCATTTCCTCCCTCCCCACTTCCCCTTCCATCTTTACCTCTTCCTCCCTCTCCACTCCCCCTTTCAGCCATATCCCCTCCCTCTTTGCCACACCCCCTTCCATCCCTACCCCATCCATCCATCCCTACCCTTTCCTCCCTCTCCGCTCCCCCTCCCATTTCCACACTCCCCACTCTCCCTTCAATCCCTGATCCTTACTCCCTCCCCACTCCCTCTTCTATCCATACCGCTTCACCCTATCCCCATTCTTTCTTCTATCCTTACCCCTTCCTTCCTCCCAAAACAAACTTCCATCACTATCCCTTTTTCCCTCCTCACTTCCCCTTCCATCTCAACCATTTCTAACCTCCCCACTCCCCTTTCCATCCCAACCCCTTCCTCCATCCCCACTCCCCATACCATCCCAACCCCTTCCTTCCTCCCCACTCCCCCTACCATCCCAACCCCTTCCTCCCTCCACACTCCCCCTTCCATCCCAAACCCTTCCTGAAAAAGGAATGAGGAGGGGAAAGAAGGGAAGTGGGGAGGGTGGAAGAGGAAGGGATTGAAGGAAGAGTGGGGAGGAGGAAAGGGGTTACAATGGAATGGGGAGTAGGGAAGGGGGAAGGTTTCGAGATGGAAAGGGTAGTGGGGAGGGAGGAAAGGGTAGCGCTGGAAAGGGGAGGGGGAAGAGGAGGGAAGATGGGGTAAGGATAGATGGGGGAGTACGGAAAGGGAGAGAGTGTGGCGAATGAATGAAAAGTGGAGTGGGGAGGATTGGAGGGTTAAGGATGGAAGGGGGAGTGGAGAGGGAGGAAGTGGTAGGGAGGGTAGGAAGACTGGGCAAAATGGTTTGTATAGAAGGAGTGAGAAAGGGAGAAAGGGTAGAGAAGGAAGGGGGAGGTGGGAGGGATAAGGGTAAAGGGAGAGTGAGAAGAGAGGAAGGGTAAAGGGTGAAGGGGAATAGAGAAAGGGGGAGGGGTAAAGGGTGGAGGGGGATAGAGAAGGGGTGAAGGGGTTAAGGTTGAAGGGGATTGCAGGGAAGAGATGGAATGTAAAGTGGGGAGTAAGGAAAGGATATGGATGGAAGGGGTAGCCGGGAGGGGCAAGTTGTATGGATGAAAAGAGGAGTGTGGGGGGAAAAGGGAAGGGGTTAAGATGGAAGGGTGAGTGGAAATCGAGAAAAGGGTATGGATGGAAGGGGAAGTTTGGAGGGAGTAGGGGTTAGGGATTGAAGGAAGAGTGGGGAAGAGAAAAGGGGTAATGAAGAAAGAGGAGTCGGGAGGGGACAGAGGAAAATATTGAAAATGGAAAGGATAGATGGGGGAGTTGAGAGCGGGACGTTGGATTGGAAAGGGATATATGGGGGAGTTGGGAGGGGAGAAGAGGTAGGTCTGGATGGGGGAGGGTGATAGTGGAAATGGTAGGGATGGAAGGGAGAGTGGGGAGGAAGAAAAAGGTAAGGATGGAAGGGGAGTTGGAAGGGGAGAACGAGTAAGGATGGAAGAAGTGGGGAGGGAGGAAAAGGTAGGGATACAAAGGAATACAAAGGAATAACAGGCAACAACAGCCCTGGTGGGCCTTACAAGGTTGCCTGTGTAGCTACTCTACAAGAGGGAATACAAAGGAATACAAAGGAATAACAGGCAACAACAGCCCTGGTGGGCCTTACAAGGTTGCCTGTGTAGCTACTCTACTTCTATATTCTCTACAAGTCTGAGGTAAAGGATAGTAAAGTGGAAGGCTCCTCCCCACCCACCTCTCCCTCCGGCAAACGCCGGCAGGAAAAAAAGTGGTTAAAGAAACACCTGCGCAGAAGTAGTAATAAAAACTGCGCAGGAAATTTGATAGTACAGTGTGAAAAAGAAAGAAAAAGGCTATCTATCACTATTTAAAAAAAATAAATAAATAAATAAATAAATAAATAAATAAATAAATAAAATCATCATTAACGAAGCGGGTAATAAGTTAGGTTAGGTTTTGTCGTCAAGTACTTATCGAGTTTAGCTTTAAAAGTTTCAATCGTATTACTGTTGACTACCTGTGCTGGGAGAGAGTTCCATACATTAACTATTCTATTGAAGAAAAAGTGTTTAGATTCTTCCGATCTGAAGGCTTTACCGATTATTTTGAATCCATTGTTTCTTGTGATTCTTTCCCGATCAACAATTACGTAATCGCTTATATTGACGTTATCGAAACCACGAATCATTTTGAAAACTTCTATTAGGTCTCCCCGTAATCTACGTTTCTCTAAACTGAACAGATTGAGCTCCTTCAGTCGTTCCTCGTATGGCTTATTGCGCAGTCGCGGAATCATTTTTGTGGCTCGTCTTTGGACTCTCTCCAGCTTTACAATGTCTTTTCTATAGTAAGGTGACCAAAACTGAACGCAATATTCGAGATGCGGACGTACGAGGGAATTGAACAGTGTCAGGACGACTTTATCAGATTTAAACTTGAAGGTTCTGCCAATGAAACCAATTAATTTGTTAGCGGTTTTAACGGCTTCTGAGCAGTGTTTGCCTGGTTTGAGGTCGCTACTAATAGTTACACCCAGGTCTTTTTCTTCATTAACTTTAAGAAGTTCGGTACCGTTCATTGAATAGTTAGTGCGATTATTGTTACTCCCAATAAGGTAAGGATTGAAAGGGGAATGGGGAGGAAGCAAGGGGTAAGAATAGACTTGGAGAGTTGGAGGGTGAGGAGTCATGGGGGAGAAATGGGGTAAGGATGGGAGGATAAATGGTTGGGGAGGAAGAGGTAAGGATTAAAGGGAGAGTGGGGAAGAAAGATGAGGTAGGGAAGGAAGAGGGACTGGGGAGGGGGGAATTGTTAGGGATGGAAGGGGGAGTGGGGAGGGGGGAAGGTGTATGGACGGAAGGACGAGTGGGGAGGAAGGAAATGGAAAGGATTGAAACGTGAATGGGGAGGGAGGAAGGGATAGGGATGGAAAGGGGAGTGGCGAGGGAAAAGGTGTAGGAATTGAAGGAAGAGTTAGGAGGGGAGTAGGGGTAGAGATGCAAGAAAGAATGGGGAGAGAAGAAGGGGTAAGGATTGAAGAAAGAGTGGGGAAGTTGAGGATGGATTGGAAAGGGATATATGGGGAAGTGGAGAGGGAAAGGAAGGATGGAGAAAGGATAGATGGGTGAGTTTTGAAGAGGAAACAGGTAAGGATGAAAGGGGAAGTGGGGAGGGAGAGTGGAATAAGGACGGTATGCAGAGTGGGGAGGAGGAAGGGGAAGAGATTAAAGGGGAAGTATGGAGGTTGGAAAAGGAAGGGATGGAAGGGGAAGTGGAGAGAGATGATGTGGTAGGGATGGAAAGAAGAATGAGGAAAGGGAAAGGCGTAAAAATTGTAGGATTTGAAGGGGGATTGGAATGGAAGAAGGACTAGAGATGGGAGGGGGATTGGGGAAAGTAGTTGGGGTATGTATGGAAGAGGGAGTGAAGAGAAAGAGTAAACATGGAAGGGGGAGTGGGGAGAGATGAAGAAGTAGGGATTGAAGGAAGCATGAGGAGGGGAAGGGATGGAAGGATGGAAGTGGGTGTAGGGAGGGAAGAAGGAGTAGGGATGGCAGGGGAGTAGAGAAGTAGGAAGGGGGTAAGGTTGAAAGGAGTAGTGGGGAAAGGGGAAGGGGAATGGATGGAAGAAATAATGGGGATCGAGTTACGGGTAAGGATAGAAGGGGGAGTGCGGAGAGGGGAATAGGTAGCAATGGACGCGGGAGTGGGGAGGGAGGAACGGGCTAGGAATGGAGAGGGGAGTGGGGAGGGGGAAAGGGGAAGTGGGAAGAGGGGAAAAGTAGGGATTGAAGTTGGAGTGGGGAGGGAAGAGGGGGTAGAGATGGAAGGAAAAGTGGGGAGAAGGGCAGGTGAAGGGATGGAAGGGGGAGTGGGAAAGGAGAAAGGGATAGGGTTGGCAGGAAGATTGAGGAGTGGGGAAGGGGTAGGGATGGAAGGGGAGTGGGGATGGGGGAGATTGTAGGGATGGAAAGGGGAGTGGGTAGGGGCAGGAGTAAGGATGGAAGAAGGAGTTGGGAGGGAGAAGGGGAAGGGATTTAGGGAAGGGTCGGGAGGAGGGAAAGGGTAGGGATGGAAAGGGGAGTGGGGATAGAGGAAGGGGTATGGATGGAAGGAAGATTGGGGAGAGGGAAAGGAGTAAGAATAGAAGGAAGAGTTGGGAGGGGGGAAAGGATAGGGATGGAAGGGGGAATGTTGAGCAGGGAAGGGGAGGGAGGGAGGAGAGGGAGGAAGGGGAAGAGATGAAAGGGTGAGTTTGGAGAAGGGAAGGAGAAGAGAATGAAGGGGAGTGGGGAGGAAGGAAGAGGTAGGGAAGGAAGGAAGAGTTTAGAGTGGGAAAGGTTGGAAGTTCGAGTTGGGAGTTGGAAGGAGAAAGGATGGAAAAAAGGAGTAGGGAGGGGGAAGGGGTACAGATGGAAGGAGGAGTGGGGAGTGGGGAATGGGTATGGATGGAAGGAAGATTGGGGAGGGGGGAAGGGATAAGAATGGAAGAAGTTGGGAAGGGGGAAGGAATAGAGATGGAACGGGTAGTGTTGAGCAGAGAATGGGAATTTATGAAAGTGGGATTGGGGAGTGAGGGGAGAGGGGTGTAGGGATTGTAGGAAGAGTGGTTAAGGGTTGAAAAGATAATGATGAAAGGGGTAATTGGGAGGGTGTAAGAGGTAGGAATGGAAGGTGGAGAGAGGAGGGAGGAAGCGGTAAGGATGGATGGCAGAGTTAAGAGGTGGGAAGAAGTAAGGATGGAAGGGGGAGTGGGGAAGGATGAATGTGAAGTTGGGAGTTGCAAGGGGTAGGGAGGAAGGGTGAGTGGGAAGGTGGAAGAGATAGGAATGGAAGAGTTAGTGGGGGGAGACGGTATGGAGATGGGAGGTGGAGAGGGAATAGAGGATTGAGTACGGAAGGAAGGAAGAGTTGGAAGGGGGAGGTAGGATGGGGAAGGGATAGATTTGGGAGTGTGAGGGCAAGAGAGGGAGATGAAGAAATATATGGGGGAGTGGGAAGGTGGGAAAGGCATAAGGATAGTCGGAGGAGTGGGGATGGAAAGTGTGGTAGTTATAGAAGGGGAATGGAAATGGAGAGGATAGATGAGGAAAGCGGTATATGGGGGAATGGAGAGGGGGAGGTAACGTGGGAAAAGAACAGATGGGTGAGTTTGGAAGGGGGAATGGGTTGGGAGATGGGGTAGTAATAGAAGAGGGAGTGGGGAGTCGGGAGTAGGAAGAGGTAGGAAAGGAAGGGGCAGTGGGGTGGGGGAGATGGGTAAGTATGGAAGGTGGAGTGGGGAGGAAAGAAGGGGAAGTGGGGAAGGTGGAAAATGTAGGGATGGAAAGGGAAGTGTAGAGGGAGGAAGGGATAGGGTTGGAAAGTGGAGTGGGGGAAGGGAAAGAGTATGGGAGTATTAAAAGGGTAGGGATAGAATGGGAAGTTAGGAGACAAGATGGGGTAGGGATGGAAGGGGAGAGTTGGGAGTGGGGAGAGGGGAAGGTGTAGGGAGTGAAGGAAGCGTGGGAAGGAAGGTAAAGGAAGGGGTAGAATGGGGAGTGGGGAGGGAAGAGGGGATAGTGATAAGAGTGGACGTAGAAAGGTGAAGAAGGGCTAGGGATGGAAGGGAAACAATGGATGAAGGAAGGGGTAAGGATGGAAATGGAAGTAGAGAGGGGGGAATGGGTAGTGATGGAAGGGTGAGTGGGAGGGAGGAAGGGGTGGGGATGGAAGAGGAGTGGGGACAGAAGAAGGGGTAGGGATGGAAGGGGAGTGGGAATGGAGGAAGAGATAGGGATGGAAAGAAGAGTGGGGAGAGGGGAAGGGTTATGTATAGTAGGAGGAGTTATGAGGATGGAAGGGGTAGAAATTGGCGAGGGTGTGTGGGGTGAAGAAGGGGTAGGGATGGAAGGGAGAGTGGGAAGGGGAAGGGGAAATGGGGAGGGGATAGATGGAAGAGTGGGGAAGGGATAGATGGGGGAGTGGGGAGGGATAGATGGAGGAGTGGGGAGGGAAAGTGGGATAGGAATGGAAGGGGGAATTATGAGGGGTAGGAGTGGAGAGGTGGAAGGAAAGTGAGGAAATGATAGATGTTGGAGTTTGGAAGGGAGAAGGGGTAGGGATGGAAGGGGGAGTTAACTGGGAGTATAAGATAGAAATGGGAGTAAGGAGTGTTAAGGAATAGGGAAGGAAGGGGGAGTGGGATGGGTTGAAGGGGTAAGGATGGATAAGAAGAGGTAGGGATGGAAGGATTATTGGAGATAGGGGAAGGGTTAGGGATGGTAAGGGGAATGGAAGGGATAGGGATGGAAGTGGGAGTTGGGAGGGTTAAGGAGAAAGATGGAAGGTGGAGTGTGAAGGGGGGAAGGGGTACGGATGGAAGGGAGGAGCGGGGAAAGGATGGAATGGAAAGTGGCAAGGAAGGAAAGGGTAGTGGGTCTGGGGGAAGAGGTAAGGGTGGAAGGGGGAGTGAGGAAGAGGGAAGGGTTAAAGGGTTAAGAAAGGAAGCGGGAGTGAAGAGGTGGTGAGTGGATGAAGAGGGAATGTGTAGGAAGAGTAGTGAAGGGGTAAGGGGTAGGGATAGGGGAAGGGGAAAAGCTGGAAGGAATAATGGGTAGGGGGTTATGGAAGGGAATGGGTAAGGATGGAAGGGCGAGTTGGGAGGGTTGAAGGGAAAAAGAAATTGGGAGGGGTGAACGGGTAGGGATGGAAAGAAGAGTAGTTAGGGGGAAGGGGTAAGAATGGAAGGTGGAGTTGGGATGGGGAAGCGGTAGGAATGGAAAAGGGGGTGGATAGAGGTGGATAAGTGAGTGTGGAGAGGGGAATAGGTAGGGATGGAAGCAGTAGTGGGGAGGGAGGAAGGGCTAGGGATTAAGAGGTGAGTGAGGAAAGGGAAAGGGGAAGGGGTAAGGATGGAGTGTGTGTGTGGGTGATTGAGTGTGAGTGTGAGTTTGGGTGAGTGAAGGGAGTGTGGGTGAGTGAGTGTGGGTGAGTGAGTGAGTGTGAATGTGGGTGAGTGAGTGAGTGTGAGTGTGAATGAGTGAGTGAGTGATTGTGAGTGTGAGTGAGTGAGTGTGAGTATGGGTGATTGTGTGTGCGTGTGTTTGTTGGTGAGTGAGTGAGTATGAGTGTGAGTGAGTGTGATTGTGGGTGAATGAGTGTGAGTGTGAGTGAGTGTGTGTGTGGGTGTGTGAGTGTGAGTTTGGGTGATTGTGTGTGAGTGTGAGTGTGGATGAGTGAGTGTGAGTGTGAGTGAGTATTTGTGAGTGGGGGTGAGTGTATGTGTGGGTGAGTGTGAGTGAGTGTGAGTGTGGGTGAGTGGGTGTGAGTGTGGGTGATTGAGTGTGAGTGTGAGTGTGGGTGAGTGAGTGAGTGTGAATGTAGGTGAGTGAGTGAGTGTGAGTGTGAGTGAGTGATTATGAGTGTGAGTGAGTGAGTGAGTGTGAGTGTGGGTGAGTGAGTGTGAATGTGGTTAGTGATTATGAGTGTGAGTGAGTGAATGATTGTGAGTATGAGTGAGTGAGTGAGTGTGAGTGTGGGTGAGTGAGTGTGAGTGTGGGTGAGTGAGTGTGAGTGTGGGTGATTGAGTGTGAGTGTGAGTGAGTGTGTTTGAGTAAGTGAGTGAGTAGTGTGCAAGGAGGGCAATTGGTTTTGATGGAAGGGGGAGTAGGGAGGGGGGAAGGTGTAGGGATGGAAGGAAGAGTGGAATGGGTGAAGGATGGAACGGGGAGTGGGAAGAGGGGTTTAAAGATGGAAGGGGGAGTTTATAGGAGGGAAAGGGTTAGGATGGTATGGAGAGTGGGGAAGAAGGAAGGGGTAAGGATACATGAAAGAGTGGGGAAGGTGTAAGGCTTTATGATGGAAGAGGGAATGGGAAAGGGGCAAGGGGTAAGGATAAAAGTGGAGAGGAGGGAGGGAAGTGGTAGGGATGAAAGGAAGAGTGGGGATGGAAGAAGGGTCAGGGATGGAAGGAAGAGTTGGAAGGGGGAAACGGATAAGGATGGAAAGTGAATTGGTGAGGGGGGAAAGGGATAGGGACTCTAGGAAAAGTGGAGAGGGGTAAGCGGTAGGAAGTGAAGAAAAAGTTGGGAGGGGGAAAGGGGTAAGGATTGAAAGGGGAGTGGGGAGGGTTGAAGGGATAGACACTAACAGAAGAGTGAGGAGGGGAAAGGGATTAGGATGGAAGGGGGAGTTGGGAAGGGGAAGAGTTAAGGATGGAAGGGGTATTGGGGATTGAGGATTGGGTAGGAATGGAAGGGAAAGTGGGTAGGGGGAAGGTGTAGGTATGGAAGGGGAATTGGTGTGGGGGAAAGGAGTTTGGATTGAAAGAGGAGTGGGGAGGGAGCAAGTGGATGTGGGGAGGTCGGAAAAAGTAGGGAGGGAGAAGTTTGTAAGGATGATAGGAAGAGTTGAGTGAAGGGAAAGAAAAAAGATGGGAGGGGGATTGGGGAAGGAGAAAGGGATAGCGATAGAGGGGGAGTGGGGAGAGGGGAAAGCGTTAGAAATTGAGGGAAGAGTAGGGAGAGGAAAGGGGTAGGGACGGAAGGGAGAGTGGGGAGGGGGAAAGAGGAAGGGATGGAAGGGAGTTTTGGAAGGTGGAAGAGAAAATTAAAAAGGGATAAATTGAGGAGTGTGGAAGGGAAGGTTGGATAGGGAAGGGATAGATGGGGGAGTGGGGACGTATGGACGAAGGAGTGGGGAGGGAAAGTGGGGTATGAATGGAAGGTGGAATTGGGACGGGGAGGAGCGGGGAGGTGGAGGGAAAGTGAGGAAAGGATAGATGTGGGAGTTTGAAAGGGGGATTGGGGGAGGCAGGATGGGGTTGGGATGGAAGGAAGAGTGATGATGGGGGAATGGGTAAGAATTGAAGGAGGAGTTGGGAGGTGAAAGGGATAGGGATGGAAGAGGGAGTGGAAGATTTAAAAGGATAAGGATGAATTCGAGTTTAGAAGGGAGAAAGGATAGGGATGGAAGGAAGAGTGAGGAGGAAGGAAGGGGTAAGGAAGGAAAGGGGAGTGTTGATCGGGAAGGGGAAAGGATGGATAAGGGATTCGGGAAGGAGGAAAGGGTAGGGTATTGAAGTGGGAGTGATGAGGGGGGAAGGGCTAGGGATGGAAGGAAGAGTGGGGAAGGGAAAAGGGTTATTATAGAAGTGGGAATGTGTAATGGAAAAGAGTAAGGATGGAAGGGGGAGTTGGTTGGAGTGAAGGGGAAATGATGGAAAGGTGAGCAGGGGGTTGGGGAATGGGAAAGTTGGACGGAGTAAGGATTGAAGGAATAGTGGGGAGGGTGAAAATGGTAAGGATGGAAGGGCAGTGGGGAGGGTAGAAGGGGTAGGGTATTGAAGTGGGAGTGGGTATGGGTGAAAGGGTGTGAATGGAACGGGGAGTGGGGTTGGGGATAGGGGTAGGGATGGAAGGAAAAGTAGGGAGGAGGAAAGGTGTAAGGATGGAATGGGGATGGGGGATTGGGGGGGAAGGGTTAGGGATGGAATGAAGAGTGAGGATGGGAGAAGGTGTAAGGATGGAAGTGGGAATCGGTATGGGGCAATGGGTAGGGAAGGAAGGGGGATTGGGGAGGGAGGAAGGGATAAGGATGGAAGGGGGAGTTGGGAGGGTTGAAGGGGAAGTTGAGAGGGGGAAACGGGTAGGGACAGAAAGAAGAGTAGCTAGGGGGAAGGGGGAAGAATGGAAGGTGGCGTTGGGAAGGGGCAAGAGGAAGGGATGGCAGGGGGAGTGAGGAAGGAAAGTAAGAGTACCTAAGGGAAAAGGGTAATAATGGAAGGGGGATTGGGGATGGGGGAAGGGGAATAGATGGAAAGAAGAAAGGGTAAGGGGAAATGGGTAAGGATGGAAGGTTGAGTCGGGTGAGGTGAAAGGGTAGGAATTGAACTGGGTGTTTGGAGGGAGAAAGGTTAGAGATGGAAGGAAGAGTGAGGAGGGGGGAAGGTGTAATGAAGGGAGGGAGAGTTTGGATGGGGAAGGGGTAAGGATGGAAAGGGGATTTGGGAAGGAGGAATGGGTACGGTATTGAAGGGGTAGTGGGGAGAGGAGAAGGGGAGTGAATGGAAGGGGAAGAGTGGATGTGGTAAAGAATAAGGATGGAAGGGGGATTGTGAGAAAGGGGAAGGGATAGGGATTGAAGGATTAGTGGGGAGAGGGGAAGGGAAGAAGACGGAAGGAAGAGTGGGGAGGGGGAAGGGGACAGGATGCCAGTGATGGGGAGGGGAGAAGGGTTAGGAATGGAAGGAAGAGTGGGTGAGGGAGGAAGGGGTACGGATGGAAGTGGGAGTGGGCAGGGGAATGGGGTAAGGATGGAAAGCGGAATGGAGAGGAAGGAATAGGTAATGATGGAAGGGGGAATGGTGAGTGGATAGTTTTGAGGTGGGAAGGGAAAGTGGGGAGGAGGAAAGGGGTAGAGATGGAACGGGGAGTGGGGAAGGAGGAAGGAGTAATTATTGAAGGAAGAGTTTGGTGTGGGGAAGAGGTAGGGATTGAAAGAGGAGTGGTGAAGGAGGATTGGGTAGGGATGGAAGGAAGATCGTGGAAAAGGAAGGGCTAAGGATGGAAAGGGGAATGGGGAGGGGTGAAGTGAAGATGAGATGAGAGGATATGAGTGAGTAGATGGGAAGGGAGGGGAGAGGAGGTGAGGTGAGGTGAGGTGAGATAAGGTAAGGTGAGGTGAGAGGAGAGGAGGTGAAGGGAGAGGAGGAGAGATAGAGAAATACAATTTGCTATTTTGATCAAATTTTATTTTAGATTATTTACATCAACAAAATTATTACATTAAAGAAACATAAGACTTAGTTCTATCAATAAAATAATTACATTTAAACACCAAAACAAATTGTTTCATCAACAAAATTGTTATAGTAGAAACAAATATATATATATATATATATATATATATATATATATATATATATATATATATATATATATATATATATATAAACACTCGACCAATTACTTCCATCAACACAGTGATTATACCAATAACTAAAACAATTAATTTCATCACTAAATTAATTACATAAAAACATTTGAACAATTAGTTCCCTGAACAAGAAAATTATACTAATTAAAACGAATATACATCGTGAACAGTCACAAGTTAAATAAGAACACACACACACACACACACACACACACACACACACACACACACACACACACACACACACACACACACACACACACACACACACACACACACACACACACATACACACATTTAGTTCACAACAAACAACAAGTAATGATACATGTTGTTCACATCTGAAATGGAAATACAAAATACATTGATGCAAAGGACAACATTATGCAGATCATCATAATTATCATAATATCACTTAGTTTCATACATTTTTTTTCTATTATCTCTTATCATTTCTTTTTCTTTTCTTGTTACTTTCTTTTCTTTTTCAACTATGTCTTTATCACATACTTTTTTTCAAATGTTAATGTATCAATGCAATTTTCAAGCACTTTCGATTATTTGTTTCTATTTTCTCTTTTCTTTTCTTTACTACACTTTTTATACACTTCAGGCCTTCTGAAAAGAGAATACCTGAAAAGAGAATACCTGAAAAGACAATACCTGAAAAGACAATACCTGAAAAGACAATACCTGAAAAGACAATACCTGAAAAGACAATACCTGAAAAGACAAAAGACAATACCTGAAAAGACAATACCTGAAAAGCCAATACCTGAAAAGACAATAACTGAAAAGACAATACCTGAAAAGACAATACCTGAAAAGACAATACCTGAAAAGACAATACCTGAAAAGACAATACCTGAAAAGACAATACCTGAAAAGACAATACCTGAAAAGACAATACCTGAAAAGACAATACCTGAAAAGACAATACCTGAAAAGACAATACCTGAAAAGACAATAACTGAAAAGACAATACCTGAAAAGACAATACCTGAAAAGACAATACCTGAAAAGACAATACCTGAAAAGACAATACCTGAAAAGACAATACCTGAAAAGACAATACCTGAAAAGACAATACCTGAAAAGACAATACCTGAAAAGACAATACCTGAAAAGACAATACCTGAAAAGACAATACCTGAAAAGACAATACCTGAAAAGACAATACCTGAAAAGACAATACCTGAAAAGACAATACCTGAAAAGAAGCTACTACTATTACTACTACTATTACTACTACTATTACTACTATTACTACTACTACTACTACTGTTACTACTACTACTACTACTACTACTACTACTACTACTACTACTAGAGGGAGATGTAGTGGGGAGGGGGGAAGGAAGGATTGGGGAATGGGGAGGGAGGATGGGGTAGTGTTGAATGGAGAAGTAATGAGAGGGAGGTAGGAGGGGTTGGGGATGGAAGAGGGAGAGGTGTGAAGGAGGAAGATAGGGGGAGGGAAGGATGGGGGAGTTAGGTGAGGGACAGGGTATGGATGTAATGCGTGAGGAAGGGGGAACGGGGAAGGGAAGGATGGGGGAGTTAGGTGAGGGAGGTAGGACAGGGTATGGATGTAAGGCGTGAAGAAGGGGGAACGGGGGAGGGAACGATGGAGGAGTTCAGTGAGAGAGGGAGGAGGGGGTATGGATGATAAGGGGGAGTGGAGTGAGGGAAGGTGGAGGATATAGGGGAGGATGGAGGAGTGGAGTGAGAGAGGGAGGAGGTGGTATGGATGATAGGGGGAGTGGAATGAGGGAAGGTGGAGGATATACGGGAGGGTGGGGGATTGGAGTGAGAGAGGTAGGAGGGGCTATAGATGATAGGGAGAGTGGAGTGAGGGAAGGTGGAGGATGTAGGGAAGGATGGAGGAGTGGGGTAAGGGAGGGAGGAAGGCATTTGTATGATAGGGGAAGTGGAGAGGGGGGAGGAGGAGGTTGTGCTGTCCTTGTCCTTGGCTGGTGCTTGATCACCGCTCTCGTTCTCGTCCTTTGAGCCGAGGACGTGCTTGTCCTCCTTGTCCGTAAGGATGGACACCATGTCCTGCACATCCTGCCACACCTTGCGTAAGGAAGGCCGATCCCCTGGCAACTCCTGCGTGCAAGCCTCCACCAGGGGCCAGAGCACCTCGTTCAGCCGTTGGTGTTTCATGTCCTCACACACGTGCCTCAGCATCACCCCAATGCTGAACACGTCGCTGGAGGGCTGCAGAGGCTCACCTTTCTTCAGCTCCGGGGGACCTGAAGACGATGTACTTCTGCTTCTCCAGACTGCGAGGCATGTCAAACAGCTCAAAGTAGAAGCTTTCGTTGACCCTGGTGGCGAGCCCGAAGTCTATCACGTGCACACAAGGGTTTAAGGCGGTGCCTGTCACTGTGATGTTATCATTCTTGATATCATTGTGAATAAACCCTTGGCGTGCACCCTACCCAGGCTCTTCGCCACGCCCGCCACGATCCTCAGGAACGTGCCCATGGGGCACCCCCACGTTGAGGATGCGATACAGGGGCACGCCGGCGTAGTCCATGACTGCACTAGCCGGCTCGGTGCATGAGGGCATGCAGGCGTGGCGCGCCACCAGCCCCATCCACCTCCAGGGTGACGTGCGCCTCCCACAGGAACCCGGTGAGGTCCCCGCCATTCTTGATGGCCTTGCGGATGGCGTCACGTCCCTTGAAGGTGACAAGGTCAACGGTGCCGAAGGAGCCTTCCCCGAGGTGTCGTGTGACAGGAAGGTCATTCATTTCCTTCTCAGACATCACAGTGGTGTGAGTGAACACATCCTCTATGAAATCTACCTCCATAATCTCCACCTTCACCCACTTCTCACCCACACACAAAGACGGCGTGGCGGCCAAAGTCGGTCCGCTGCCATGTGAATGTCCATGTGAATGCCGGGTCGTCACCAAGTTATCCGTCCGAATCCGAGGCTTCATTTCACTACTTGTAGCAACTTTTATCCACCAGCGGCTAGCTACTCCAACTGGCTTCCGCGAGACTGCTAATTAATACCGCCTGGCGCTCACTCCCCTAAGGTAACAGGATTGTAGCCACATATCCCAAGTAAAAGCAACCAGTAGGAACAGCTGCCGCACCTCGTCAAGGTTGTACACAGTCTCTTGCTCAAGTGGGTGGCTACCCTTGGGCCGCGGCAGTATTATATACAAAGGACCTCTGCTTGAGGCTGGTCACCCTGTTGGTGTCGCGTTCATGCGCACTTCTACACTCAGAGAGTCTGATGTTTTTTTTGCAGACTTCAAAAACAAAGGTGCTTTGAATATTTAAGTAGCAGGATCCAACCTGAAAACAAACACCAAGCTGCTTACAGATGTCCGTCGCGAAAGAAAATCTGGCGTGCCTCAAGGAAACGGGTTCTCCCAGCGAGTCTCTTGGGTCACTTTTCTCGCTTGCAGTAGTGTTTTTTACACCTTCATAAACCGAGGTGGTGAGAATATATAAGTAGCAGGGTCCAACCTCAAAACAAACCAAGATCGCTTGGAGTTAGTAGTGAGGTTACAGTTATCTTCACTCTCGGACCCAGAAAAGAGGACCGGAGCCAGACTCACCAGCCCCGGCCTCGGCAAGGGCAAAGCTCGCAAACCTCGCCTGTCACACTCCGGAACACCAAACACAGGCTGATCCTGCTCGGGAACTTACTTTTGAACCTCTTGGATTCCTCTCGCCTCAGTAAACACCCACAGCTGCGTCAACAAACACCAAGCTGCTTCCAGCTTTCCGTGGCGAGGGACACTCTAGCCTCAGGGCAACGGGTCCTTCCACCCAGCCCCTGGCATGCAGGCGCCGCACACCTGCACGAGGGCCAGCAGACAGGAGCGCACCTCTCCTCTCCTTAGACAGTGTTCCAGCGGCTCTCCCGGGCACAGCTCCATCACCAAGGAGGGAGAAGAGTCAGTCGTCACCCCGTAAAGCCGGGGAACGCCAGCCTCGCCCTCCACCTCCATCAGTAGCTCCGCCTCCTCAGAGCTCAGGATCGTCCACAGGCTTCTTGACGGCCACCAGCACGATCCAGCCCCAGGAGAGAGCCAGCCTCCTGGGTCATGTTTCCAACTTCCAGTAACATTCTTTACACCTTCATAAACCGAGGTGCTGAGAATATATAAGTAGCAGGGTCCAACCTGAAAACAAACCAAGATCGCTTGGAGTTAGTAGTGAGGTTACAGTTATCTTCACTATCGGGAGAGAGCCAGCCTCCTGGGTCATGTTTCCAACTTCCAGTAGCATTCTTTACACCTTCATAAACTGAGGTGCTGAGAATATGTAAGTAGCAGGGTCCAACCTGAAAACAAACTCCAACCTCTGCTTGAAGCTGTCCGTGGCGAGTCATGCCTCAGGGCAAAAGGTCCTCCCAGCCAGCCTCCTGCGTCATGTTTCCCACTTTCAGTAGCTTTTCTCCTTCCTCCTCCTCCTCCTCCTCCTCCTCCTCCTCCTCCTCCTCCTCCTCCTCCTCCTCTGTCATCACAATGTTGCTTTCTTTTCTTTCCTCATCCGTCCACCTACTCACAACTGAAATCTCCTGACAAAAAAAAAAGTATTCTTTATATGTTGTATTTTCTTTCTATTTTTATGTACGTTTTATATTCATGGTCTGATATTGTTTCTTCTCATCATTTGCTTATTTTTTGTTTTATTTCTGTTCACACTCCCGTGTTTTTTTGTTTTTTCTTCCTTGTATTTGTTCTGTTCTAATTCTTGTTTTTCTTCGTAGTTTTTCTGTTACTTCTTTGGGGTGTGTACGTACGTCCACTGATGGTGCCTTGTGTACGCTTAAACGCACGCACCCACTTGAGATAGTAATGTATGTGTGTGTGTGTGTGTGTGTGTGGGTGTGTGTTTGGGTGTGTGTGTGTGTGTGTGTGTGTGTGTGTGTGTGTGTGTGTATGTGTATGTGCGTGTGCGTGTGCGTGTGTGTGTGTGTGTGTGTGTGTGAACAACCATAATCTTTGTGCCTGCTCCGTTACTTAATTACACATACACCCCCACACACATCCATCCACCGATCCACACACACAGACACACACACACACACACACACACACACACACACACACACACACACACACACACACACACACACACACACACACACACACACACAGTTCAGTTCAGTTATTTATTGACAAAAAATTACACTAACATAAGAATAATCATAATTTACAATGTTTTGTCCAAATGATAATCTTAACCTTAAAGTCTTATAATTTAGTCATTCTACTACGACCAGAAAAAAAATATAATTATACATATTCAAAACGTCATGAATGAAACTACATAAATCTTTCGCTTTATTACTACAGTCCATCAATTTTTTCATATATGTGAAATTTAACATAACATATTTCTGTCTAAGGATACGTGAAATAGGGCATGACAGCAACACATGCTCTTTTGTTTGCACAACATTATTTTCACACATACATAGTCTCAAGTCGGGTGGTGTTCTACTCCATTTGCCTTTCTCAACTTTGAGACTGTGAGACATGACACGTTGTAGCAGTCTCCCCATACATACCATAGAGAACGTGATATACCCGTTCCCTGGTACGTGGGTCAAACTATTACAACTTTATTTTTATCGTATTTTTCAATATTCATTATACTCATTATATGTTCTTTATTTATGTTTTTCGTTTTATCATATTATTGTATTATTATATATTTTATTGCGCTGCAGACCAACGCACACCCATCAACTTGACGTGCACTGTCCACAAACAGTAGCAATTTCAAAAACCATGTTCAGCAGCTCCTCAGCACGTGTTATGTACAGTTTATATTTTTTGGCCATCACGGCGTTAGAGGAAGAGCATCCCGAGCTGAGGATGGAGGTGAGGCCCAACCTCAAGGCGGAGTACGTCCTCACACCCAAGGACGAGGCCTCCGCGACTCTCCTACGACGACTCGCCGAGGAAGGGAACAGGGTGCTCCTCCTCGACCCAAGCCTGAGGAGATACAAAGTGGTGCTCCAGCGGTACCCCCTCGACCTCCCCCTCGACGCGGTGGAGAACCACCCCAACGTGATGTCCGCCACGCGGCTCCGTGCCACGCGGGACAAGATCCCCACCAGGCAAGTACTGGTCGAGCACCAGGGGCCGCCGCCCGCCAAGCTGGACCTAGGTTGCTGGGGCTCCTACTTCCTGCGAGCCTATCAGGGCGAGCCTGTCAGGTGCTACAAGTGCCAGAGGTTCAATCACCTGCAGGTAAGGTGCGTACACTCCGTCAGGTGCGGGGTGTGCAGCGGGCCCCATCCGACGGAGGAGTGCATTGGCCGGCACAAGGCCAGGGAACCCACCACGGCAAAGTGCCCAAACTGCGGGAAAAAGCATCACGCTTGGAATCCGCAGTGCCCTGAGAGGCGCCGCAGGATGCGGTGGCCGCTCCAGGAACAACGGCACCAACAACAGCAACCACGTGGCGGCCCCCAGCACCAAGAGTGGCGGGATCCGCCACGTGGCCAGCAACAGGGCGAGCAGCAGCGGCAACACCGCTTTGTTTCCGCACCGCCACCTGAACGGCCAGCCTGGGTTAAACAGCCTCTCCCCAGGGACTCCACCCCCTCCCAGGCCAGCACAGGTGCGACCAGAAGGGAAGCCGCCGCTTCCATCAATCCCCCCGCCCAGCCACTCCCTCAGAGGCAAAATGGAGCCGGGTCCCGCCGCCGACGTTGCCGCCCACGCAACCACAGGATGCAGCCCACCAACGACCCTGCAGCACCCACCGAGACGCCACCCATGGAGGTTGGCACAGTACCACCCGCGGCCATGCCTACATCACCGCCCGCGGAGTCACACGAGACTAGCGGGCACCCCACGGGTGCCTTAAATGAGGAGTTGCGTGGCCTGGTGCGCACGATCATCGCGAGGCTGGTGGATGAGGTGAGACAGCTCGTCCTCTGCCGCCCGGAGCTCACAGCTCAGCAGGGCACGCTTCTCCTTCAGGAAGCTGCAGCAGCCATCACAGGAGGTGACTGTCAGCCCCCGCCAGCAGAAATAGAGCCCCTGCAGCGGCCCATAACTTCAGCAGATCAAAATGATCAAGATGGAGGGACACAATGAACCCAACATCACCTGCGCGGCGCCGCCGGCGGCCGCCCCCAGGCTCAAAATCCTCCAGTGGAATGTGCAGGGCCTCCGCCCCAAGAGACACCAGGTGCTGCAGGCTGTGGTCGAGGATGACCTTGACGTGGTCCTCCTCCAGGAGACACTGACGCCAGCCGACTTCCAATGGAGGGTGGCGGGATACACTCTCCACTCGCTGGCCGCCACGGCTGAAGGTGTCCGTGGCTGCGTGGCGCTAGTGAGGAGCGCAGTCCCGCACCGAAGGGTCCATCACCCAGTGCACTGCGGGGACGGCGTGGAGGTCCTTGCGCTGGAGCTGCACGTGGGAAGTGTCTCGCTCACGGTGTACAACCTTTACCGGAGCCAGAGACACCTCCTGGAGGCGGGGGAGCTGCTTGCGCTGGCCGAGCACACCAGCCTCCTGGCGGCAGGCGATTTCAACGCCCACCACCCCGTACTGCAGTCAGTGTCTCCCACCAACGCGACGGGCCGTCACCTGGCGGCACTGCTCGAGGAGGTTCCGTACGTCAGGCTGCTCAACACCGGGGAGCTTACCCACATCCGGGGGGGGAGGCTGGACCTCACCTTCGCGTCGGGTGACCTGACACCTGGCGCTACTTGGCAGGTGCATCCCACCCTTACCAGCGACCATTACGCCACCCTCACCACCCTTGCGGTAGCACCACCCGTCCCGCCCAGACCTCAGCCACGTTGGGTCATCGGGAGGGCCGACTGGGCCATGTTTCAGTCCGTCCTGGACGAGTGGTGGGCCACCTACGAGCCGCCGGGCGACCTACACCAACAGGAGAGCGATCTGACGGCGGCCATCCACAAAGCAGCCGACGCCGCCATCCCCAGAAGCTCCCCAGGCCGCCGCTGCCGCCCGGACTGGTGGTTCTATTGTGAGGAGGTGAGAGAACACAACCACCGCGTCAACATCCACCGCAAGCTGTATAGAAAGCGGCCAAACCCCACCACCCTGAGGCTGCTGCAGGAAGTAGTGAGCCGAGCGCGGGCGGTATCTCAGCGAGCCAAGGAGGCAAAATGGCTGCAGTGGTGCGCCACCTTCAGCCAGCACACCTCCCTGGGCTAGCTGTGGAGGAGCGTGCGCACCGCCACGGGTGCCGCCCCTCCCCGCCCGCCAGCCCACCCACACCCTGAGCAGGAGGCTGAGAGGATCATCAACACCTTCACCGCGCGAGGCTCCAGCGCCCAACTACCTCCTAGGACACGTCACCTCCAGCAGCAGCTGCGACCACACCGCGATGAGGTGGTGAGGGACGCCTGCGAGGAGCCCAACGCCGCCGACGTGCCCTTCGCCCCCCGGGAACTAGTTATGGCCAGGACTCGGAGGAAAGGACGTGACACAGCCCCAGGGGCAGACGGAGTGACGTACTCGATGCTGGCTCATGCTGGGTCAGCCGGGAGCGCCGCACTGCTGTCCCTGATTAATGCGTCCTGGCTGGCGGGCCGCCTGCCGCCCGCGTGGAAGGAAGCGGACATCCAGCCAATCCCCAAGCCTCGGGAACCCACCAAGCTGAGGCCCATTTCCCTCACCAGCTGTGCCGCCAAAACTGCCGAGAGGATGGTGTTGTCCCGCCTGCAGTGGCGCGTGGGTGCCCTCCACCCCCACGTGTTTGGCTTCACGCGCGGCTTAAGCACGGCGGACAGCATCATCACCCTCCTCACGCGCGTCAACCACCGCCCCTCAGTCGCAGTCTTCCTCGACTTGGAGAAAGCGTTCGAGCTGGCCAGCCCCCACGCCATCCTCGACTCCCTCGCGAGGAAGGGGGTACGAGGAAGACTGCTCGCCTGGCTCCGGGACTATCTCCAGCACCGCCGCGCCCGGGTCAAATTTCAGGGCCACAAGTCCAGCTTCCGCGAGCTAGAGAACGGGACGCCCCAGGGCGGCATCCTCAGCCCGTTCCTTTTCAACCTGCTGATGGAGCAGCTGGTTGCCCTCCCCTTCCAGGAGGGCACCGTGCTGCTCAGTTACGCGGACGACCTCGCCCTTGTAGTCACTGGGCGAGGCAACCACCTCAGCGGGGCTCAGCGGGCGCTGGATCTCATCACTGACAAGTGTGAAGAGCTGGGCCTTAAAATCTCAGCTGAGAAGTCACGCGCCATGGCCATCAGAGCAGCCACCCCGGCCGGCCAGCTGAGGGTCCAGGGCATCGGACTGGCTTGGACTGGCTGCTACCAGTACCTCGGAGTGTGGCTGGACTCGCGGTTGACCTTCGCGGCGCAGCTGACATACCTAAGAGAGAGGACGCAGACCAGGCTGAACGTGATGAGGGCCATGACGCGGCCTGGTGCTGGGGCCACCTATGACGTCCTGCGCCTGTACTACGTGCAGGCGGTGCGCTCCCTGGTGGACTACAGCGCGCCCGTTCTCACCTCGCTCTCCCCCAACCAGCGGACGCGTCTGGAGGTGGTGCAGAACAGCGCCATGAGGACCATGCTGGGAGCTCCGAGGTGGTGCAGCGCCTGCGTGATGCAGAGCGAGACCAGCCTGGTGCCCCTCGCCACCAGGGTGAACTACATCGTGACCTGCCATGTTGCGCGGACCCTTCACCGTGACGCCGAGGGCCTCGTGCAACGGAGGCTCCAGATGGCCATGGCACAGGGCAGCGAGTGCCTCCGCGGCAACCCATGGCTCGCCAACACCACCCGGGCTGCCAGCATCCTCGGCTACGTGGAGAGTTGGCCATGGCAGTGGCAGGAGGCCGATGTCCCCGCCCCCACCTTCCACGCCCCGCCCCCATGGGAACCACCCGTCGCCGAGATCACCGTCACACCCCTGCCAGCCAGCAAGGCCCACTGCATCCCCCAGGAGATGCAGCAGCGAGCTCTCATGGCCATGGAGGAGGTCACGGAGCCGGGCAGTGCGGTGTATTTTACCGACGGCTCCGTGGATCCTGAGAGCGGCACGACGGGCGCTGCGACCATCACCGTGGGCACACAGCTGTCGTGGAGGACGTCGGACCACTGCTCCTCCCTCCAGACGGAGCTGGTGGCCATCCTTCACGCCCTCGAGCACGCTCAGCGTCGCCCGGAGGCGATGGTGGTCGTGCACACGGACTCCAGAGCGGCGCTACAGGTCCTGCAACAGTCACACCCCAGCGACAACGTGCGGCTCATCACCTCCATCCTGGGCAGCCTGCAGAGTCTGGTCACGCAGGGGAGGCGGGCCAGGCTGCACTGGATCCCTAGCCACGTGGGGATACGTGGTAATGAGGCGGCTGACCAAGCCGCCAAACGAGCTGCCGCAGGACCCACCATCACCAAGCATGTGCCGCCCAGCCGACGACAGGTGAAGGAGCGTGCGAGGCGAGCCGGGGCCCAACACACCCACCAGCGACACCGGGAGTTGGAGGCCAGTAAGAGGCAGGCGGCCTGGTACGCCGTCGCCACCGACTACCAACCCCTCGGCGCCGCCCTGCAGCAGCCCAGGGAGGACGGCGTGCTGTTGCAGCGCGTTAGGCTGGCGTACTCCACCCGGGAGCAGCTGAGTGAGGACTTTGAGGGACAGGAGTGTGCCCACTGTGGGAGGCACAGCCGTCTTCCCTTGGTGCACTACCTCCTGTCCTGCCCCGCCACCGCCCGCCTCAGACCGGTGCCAGCCGCCCAGCCTGCCGGCGGGGGCCTCTTGAGCAGTCGCGAGGTGAAAGCTGCCCACCTGGTCAGACACACCCCTCGTGACCGGCTCCTGGGGGTGCTCAGAGCAGCACCTCCCCCCCGCTGA
This sequence comes from Metacarcinus magister, assembly GCA_029783475.1. NCBI lineage: Eukaryota > Metazoa > Arthropoda > Malacostraca > Decapoda > Cancridae > Metacarcinus > Metacarcinus magister. Next base: position 20,251 of record JAPQNM010001618.1, on the reverse strand, counting down.
CCACACCTGCCGCAACCGCGACACACCACCACTTGAACCTTAGAGCGGGAAAGGACACTCCTCACTGGCGGAAAGATGCCCGCATTGTACTATATACTTTTTAATTTATATAAATTTATAACATGTAAACTGTATATTTGTACAATAAACCTTATAAAACAACGTATAATAAATAACCTTAACTGGATCTGAGTACTCTCATTATCCAGTGGACCAAATAGCTACAAACACTCACAAGCTCACAATGCTACAATTGGTGACCCAAGAGTGAGCTAAGGTCAAACAGTGACATACTGCCTGTGCTAAACAAAGAGCACATGTTCCTAGTGTGAAGGCCTGGGTCTTACAGATTCATTCGCTTTTACACTCCCAAGGCAAAAAGTCTCACCTCCATTTTGGGGTTCGTGAGAATGAGCCGGCGGACGGGAATATTCTACACACTTGTGTAGCTGTCACTTGTAAGGTTCCCCGTCCCACCCACCCTGGCACCCTCTGTGCCCCCTCAGACGCCTCACTGCGTCTTCAGCGGCCTAATGCGCATGCATGCGCGGCCTCTATCCTCCTCAGACGCCCTCACTGCGTCATCGGCACGGTCTTATGCCCTGCTCCCTCAGACGCCCTATTGCGTCTTCAGCGGCCTAATGCGCACGCATGCGCGGCCTCTACACCCCCTAACGCCTTCTTGCGTCATCATGTGTCCTCAACACACCCCTCTGCGCCCTCAGTGAATTCCCTGCCCTACCACCTCGCGGCGTTAAAGTGATCTTCACCATCGCCACTCATCACCCTGTGGATTCTACTCTCCCATGGATTACTTACCTACAGTGCATAGTGATCCCACCTGTGTTCAGTGCTCATCGCCCGATGGATTACTCTACTCCAACGTGGATTAATAGTGCTCTCACCTGTGTTCAGTGCTCACCACCCTATGGATTACTATACTTTCCCGTGGATTAATTACCTACAGTGCCTTCCCGGACACTCAGTGCCTTAGTGTCCACCAAGGTGCCCTGCATGGGGCGTGTTTATACACCAGTGTCACTAGTGTGAACTGTGGTTCGTTCCCCGAGCTACCGTGGCCCCTGGCCCGTTCACGCCAGCACCTTTGCCACTCAGTTCAACACCACTTGACCTCACCATGCCCGACAACGACGACCTCCACACTGCAGCAGCAGTGGCACTCAGATCGCCACCCTTCTGCCCACAGAACCCGTCTATGTGGTTCGCTATTTTGGAGTGCGGATTTAAGACATCCGAAATCTCCAACAGCCTCACCCAGTTCACCCATGCTGCTAGCCTCCTGCCTCCTGACGTCCTTCCACAAGTCTCTGACGTCATCTCAAAAGCTTCCACCTCCACCACGCCCTATGAAGACCTGAAGACTGCTATACTCTCAAAACTTCAGTCTTCTATTGCCACCCGCCTCAAAGAGCTGTTCTCCAAGGAGGAGTTGGGTGATGAGAAGCCTACAGACCTACTGCTTCGCATGAAGCAGCTACTCGGAGACAAATACAGCGCTTTTGACCCCGAGTTGTTCAAACAGCTGTTTTATCAACGTCTGCCTCCTGCTACACAGCTCGCTCTTTTCAGCATCAAGGACAGCCTTGACCCTGATGCCATCGCTAAGTTAGCAGACGACCTTATGGCAACCATCCCTACACCACAGGCTTCTTCAGTGTCCTCAGTTACAAACCAGGACAACACTCAGCTCGCTCAGCTCACCAAGCTGGTATCCCAGCTCACGACTGAGGTCACCTCCCTCAAAAGGCAATTCCACGACCGCCAACGGTCCCGCTCCCCCACTCCTCAACAACGCCAGTACCGTCCCCGCTCGAGAAGCCCAGGACTCTGCTGGTACCACAACAACTTCGGCGACAGAGCTTCGAAGTGTGCCGCCCCATGTTCATACAGGGCGTCAAACTAAAAGGGCGAGTATCAGTGCAGCGCGCTGCTCGCCAACCGTCAGCGCTGCTCCAACATAAAGTTCCTGATTGATACCGGCGCCGATGTCTGTATAATCCCCGCGACCGCCAATCTACGAACCCTACCTCCAATCTTGCATCTCTTCGCCGCTAACGGGACCAAGATACCTGTCTACACACGGCGCACCTTGCAACTGAACCTCTACCTCCGACGTTCATTCGAATGGACCTTCTACGTCGGGAACGTTTCGCAAGCAATTCTCGGAGCGGACTTTCTGAGGCACTTCAACCTCTTGGTGGACGTCAAAGGTCAAAAATTGGTTGACCCACTCACCTCCATCTCCTCCACAGCACGATCAGCGCCAGGTCACAGCATGCACCTCGCTGTCATCCAAAAGGACCACCAGTTCGCTGGCCTGCTTAAGTCTTTCCCTTCGCTGACTCAGCCTTACTCAGCCAGCGTGCCCGCCAAACACCACATCACGCATCACATCGAGACAACAGGACCACCAGTACATGCCAAGGCCCGTCGCTTAGCTCCAGAACGCTACCGTCAAGCCAAGGCCGAGTTCGAGTCTCTAATGCGCCAAGGTATTGTGCGGCCCAGCAGCAGCAACTGGTCATCAGCCCTCCACGTCGTCCCCAAGAAGAACAGCGACATACGGCCCTGTGGCGACTACCGTGCCCTCAACTCTCACACCCAGATGGACAGATACCCTGTGCCAAACATCCAGGAGTTCTCGTCCCAACTCGCTGGCTTCACCATCTTCTCACGCATAGACCTCGTCAAGGCCTTTCATCAGATTCCAGTACACCCTGACGACATCCCGAAGACCGCCATCATCACGCCCTTCGGTCTGTTTGAGTACGTCAGGATGCCCTTTGGACTCATGAATTCGGCCCAGTCCTTCCAACGTTTCATCGACGAGGTTCTTCGAGGCCTGCCCTTCTGCTTCACGTACATCGACGACCTACTCATCGCGTGCCCAGATGAAGCCTCACACCGACAACACCTTCACCAAGTCCTCACCCGCTTACAAGACTATGGCGTACAGATCAATGTGGACAAGTCTGAGTTCGGTGTCACCTCTCTCACCTTCCTCGGCCACACTGTAACTCCAGCAGGCATCGCTCCACTCTACACGAAGTGTGAAGCCATTCAGCAGTTCCCGAAGCCGTCCACCCAGCGGAAACTCAAAGAATTCCTGGGTATGATTAATTACTACAACCGCTTCATCTCACACTGCTCTCTCCTGCTTCAGCCACTCTACGCCATGGTCAAGCCCTGTAAGCGTGGCCAGTCTGCCACTCTCATCTGGACTTCGGACGCCGACGCTGCCTTCCTCGCAGCTAAGATGGCCCTCAGCGACACAGTCACGCTGTCTTTCCCATCCCCTGACGCGGAGATTTCCATAGTGACAGACGCCTCCGACACTGGGACTGGTGCCATCCTCCAACAACTTGTCGACAGTGCCTGGAAGCCGATTGCCTTCTTCTCACAGAAGCTCAACACGGCCGAAACCAAGTACAGCGCATACAACCGAGAACTTCTCGCCATCTACAAGGCTGTCAAGCGCTTCCGCTACTTCGTTGAAGGCTGTTGCTTCCATGTGTGCACTGATCACAAGCCTCTTACTACTGCTTTCCTGAGAAACAAGGACTCCTACACTCCACGGCAGTTTCGCCACATGGACTACCTTTCTCAATTCACCACCGACATCAGGTACATCAAAGGCGCGGACAACGCTCCAGCAGACGCCCTCTCCCGCAACATTACTGCTGTGACGTCTTCTTCTCTTGATTACGCCGCCATAGCTGCCGACCAGTCTGGCGACGCCGAACTGGACAAGCTATTGTACAACCCGGCGCTCAAGATAAAGAAACTCACGCTCCCAGGCACCAAGATCGCTCTCTACGCTGACGTCTCCACAGACGCTGTCCGTCCCTACCTGCCACAGCGACATCGCTACCAGGCCTTCCGTCAGTTTCACGATCTCTCTCACCCTGGCATCCGAGCTACACAGCACTTGATGACGTCTCGTTTCATCTGGGAGGGTATCAATAAGGATGTCAGACTCTGGACTCGTACCTGCACCAACTGTCAAGCCTCCAAGGTGACTCGGCATACTCACTCTCCGCCCGGCACTTTCACACCCGTAACGGAGAGATTCGACTACATCCACATTGACCTGGTCGGCCCCCTGCCACCCTCTGCCGGTCATCGTTACATTCTCACCTGTGTGAATCGTTTTACACGTTGGGTCGAAGCCGCCCCCATCACTGACATCACAACGGACACCGTCGCCCACGCTTTCATCGCTACTTGGGTCTCCAGGTTCGGTGTTCCTCTCAGCCTCACCTCAGACCGCGGCGGCCAGTTCGAGGCCAACGTGTGGAACAAGGTCATGACCCTGCTCGGCATCCGCCGCTGCAGGACTTCCAGATACCACCCGCAGGCCAATGGCATGGTCGAACGGTTCCATCGCCAACTGAAGTCCTCCCTCATGGCCTCCACCCAACGAGAGACTTGGTCCCTGGCTCTCCCCATTGTTCTCCTCGGCATCAGGTCCTCCCTGAAGGAAGACCTACACCACTCCTCGGCTGAGCTGGTTTACGGCACCAACCTTAGGCTCCCAGGCGAACTTCTAGTCAAAACACCCGATCCTGCACCCTGCAGCGTCCAAGACTTCGCCTCCCGCCTCAAAGGTGTCATGAGAAGCCTTCAACCAGTGCAGCCTCGTTCTTCCCCGATGAAGACCTTTGTGAGCCAAGACCTCGACACCTGCACCCACGTCTTCATACGCGTGGATGCCGTCCGCCGGCCTCTGACACAGCCCTACCAGGGACCCTACCTCGTCCTGAGAAGGACCAGGAAGACTGTCACCATTGACAGGAACGGTGCTCAAGACGCAGTGGCCATCGACCGGGTCAAACCGGCATATCTGTTGGCCCCAGATCAGGCTCCTGTTATGTCTACCATCGAATTGGAAACAAGACAGCAGCACCGCACCACCAAGATTTCTTTCCTCATCCCTCGTCACTAGGGTATTGTAGCAGTCTCCCCATACATACCATAGAGAACGTGATATACCCGTTCCCTGGTACGTGGGTCAAACTATTACAACTTTATTTTTATCGTATTTTTCAATATTCATTATACTCATTATATGTTCTTTATTTATGTTTTTCGTTTTATCATATTATTGTATTATTATATATTTTATTGCGCTGCAGACCAACGCACACCCATCAACTTGACGTGCACTGTCCACAAACAGTAGCAATTTCAAAAACCATGTTCAGCAGCTCCTCAGCACGTGTTATATACAGTTTATATTTTTTGTATAATAAATAACCTTAACTGGATCTGAGTACTCTCATTATCCAGTGGACCAAATAGCTACAAACACTCACAAGCTCACAATGCTACAACGTAACCTTGTAAACACTTGGCGTTTATAATCTGGAATACATTCATTGCTTTTGTAAACTTGGTGTACAGATAGTGAGGGGTTAAGGATTGTTTTATAAACCACAAATTTTGTTGAATCTTGTTTCATTGTGACACGTGATGCAATCTTAGATAGAGGATCATTATTAGGGTCTTGTTGTAGTGTGCGTGTGAGGAATTTATACCCTGGTGTGTTGACCTGCCCACACAACTCATATATCTTAGTAAATGGTTCCTCGTAGCTATCAACACTAAGCTTTGTTTTTAAGAACTTATACCTTCTCATCATTATAATGTCTTCTACTGGATGTATTCCTGATTTAACAAGCACAAATCACTGCTGTATTAGGTCTCACACCCAACAAGCTCCGAACTGATTTATTGTATTGCACTTGTAGTCTCTTAGGGTTGTTAGTGAACCACGTTTCGGTACTATAGAGTAAGGCTCCGCTCATCGCTGCGTCGAACACCTGTTTCTTAAATGTAAATGGCATTTCTGTGTTCGAAGCACAAAATATCGTAAACTTATTTACAGTTCCCTCATTTGATGTATCATGGAGCTTCATTACTGTGTCTGTCTTGCCATCATCCATAAACCAAGCACCTAAATACATGTATTTACTTGAATATGAGACAGTGACGCCATGAACTGATAACGGGAGAGAGTCTGCCACGCTCCCACCCACCACAAAAAACTTTGTCGTCTTCTCGTTAATTTCCATCCCATATTCTTCACAATACTTCAAAACCACTTTTAATTTCTTAAGACACTTTTCCCGTGAGGTAGCGATAAGTACAGCATCGTTCATTAACAAGAGGGCGTGTAGTTGTCCTAAGAAACCATCCAAACCAACATCACGCTGCAGCATCCTCACCAGCTGGTTTATATATATTGTCATAATGGGCGATGTATTATTTGGTGTTGTTCATTTTGTCTGCTGTGTCGGTGGCGGGTGCATTAGTCATCTGTGTGTGGCGCGAGTCCCTTGTGTCTCCCCGCCGCAACTGCCTGTCTCCCCCGCCGTTCCACGATAACTTCTTTATTACATTCTTTATTACATCTTGGGAAGCCCACTTCTGTTTATTTCCGTCTTCTAGACAGGAGGGGATGTTGTTTAGACAGGGTATAAGAAGCTGGGCTTGATGTTCCATTTCTTGTGGCATGACGAGATAATTGTATGTATAATATGTCACTTGGCATCTGTCAGGCGGGTCGGACGGGTGGTGTTTAACCGTCGCCTAGGCATGCAGACACGCTTAGAGTTTTGAGCTGAGTAGACGTACGAGGGGAGAGTGGAGAGATTTCTCTATTTCATCTGTGGTTTATTTGCTCTCTCCAGTGGCTCGCCTTTCTCTCGAGTTGTAAGATGGTTAGGTATTGTAGGAGGAGGTGCTGACATGAGAGGAATGGTTAGGGAGCTCAATTAACGTAAGATTACATCTGCCTTGTTTTGCTTTGAGTTCTAGCTACATTCCTCTCGCCCTCCTAATATCCCCATACGGATATTATATGAGTCTATAGAGTTTAGTGTCTCCGAGGAAGTATTGTCTCGTTTTTGTGGTAAGAGAACTCAGGGTTCTGTCCCCCCCCCCTGTGTGACTTAGGGGAGAGGACTTATGTATGCCATTGTGAGAGCATTGTAGATGCTGGCACTATTATTATTGTTCGTAGTGTTGTACTATTGTAACATGATACTCTGAGGAGGCAGTTTACCTCAGAGAGGATTATCACTTGTGTATTAGAGTTCAGTGAGAGTATAGTCTTTTCTCCCCCCTCTCCACGATTCAAGTTGGGAAGTGGTTAGGTCGTCTGGGGAGATAAGAGCTCTCATTGAATTCAGGGAGTTTATATTCCTGGGCTGGACAGTGGGTGGAAGCCTACGCTAAGGGTGGAATGTCCCCCAGGGGTATAACCCCGCCCTAGGATTCTCACATGTGTTAGGGACGGTAATCTCGAGAACGTATTTACTTAACCTTCCCAGCTAGCATATCTGAGCTTGGGTGTGTTAACTGTTTGCGCAACGGCCAGTAGTAGACGTGCGTTTATGTGTGTATTTTCTCCGTGTAAGGACGGAGTGGCGACCTCGGTGTGAAGCCTAGTTGTTAGGTTTTGTGGCACTGAACACTTTGAGGGGGTGTTATCTTGGTGTTTCACGGTTAATACCTAGTGGCTTGAGACCCTAGGGGGGGTGTGTATAGCCACGGTACTACCAACGGCGTGAGTGGAGCCGTGGTGGGTTATGTGAGGCTGCTTATAGCCTGGGTGCATGAGTTGCGACAGAGACTGAGAATCTCCCGTCGTAACATAAATTGGCGACCTCGCCAGGATAGTTGGGAGTTTAAGTGTGCGTTCGAGAGGGACGGTTCAGTGTGAGTGGGGAAGTTCTGAAGTGTATTTTATTGCTGTTTAACCCCCTAGGTATATTTCACAGTGAATCATAATGGGGGACGAAGGAAATAGCGTTGGAGGCTCAAGGCCAGCGTCCCGTGTATCTGTCGGTAGTGGCAGTGTGGACTTGACACAGTATGGTGTCAGAATGGATTGTCCAGTGGAGGGCTCACAAGCTCGTGTGAGTCCTGTCCCTAGTTTTTCTGGTTTCTCCCAGACAGGAGGATGGTCTGAGGAGATGAGATTCCAGCTCGAACTAAAGAAAATGGAGCTGGAGGCCAAGAGACTGGAGGCCGAGGAGAGGGCAAAAGAGAGGAAATACGAGTTAGAGAAGGCTCGTTTGGGACTTAATTCTCCTCAGGGATCAGTGAGAGGAGGAGAAGGAGGGAGAGAGGACTCAGTTGAGAGTCAAATGGTGAGAAGCATGAAGCTCATCCCTGAGTTTGATAAGGAGAAGGTGAATGAGTGGTTCAAGAGGTTCGAGAAAAAGGCCTCTGAGTTTGCGTGGCCGCAGGAGAGATGGGTAGGCCTGGTGGCAAATGTACTGAGAGGGAAGGCCTTGGAGGTGTATGATAAAATGTCAGTACAGGACTTGCAGGACTATAACGAGTTCAAAGCTGACATCCTCCGTGCCTACGAACTTAGACCGGAGGCGTACAGGCTCCAGTTCCGTGGGGCCAAGAAGAGGCCTACTGAGTCCTAACTCGAGTGTGCGAGGCACCTTGAGGGGGCTTTCGAGAAGTGGATAGTGAGTGAGCAGGCCACATCTCTCCGTGAGCTGAAGGAGCTCATGGTGATGGAGCAATTTAATAATATTGCAGAGAAGGGGATAGTGCCGCTGTTGAGGGAGAAGCGGTTTAAGAGTTTAAAGGAGGCGGCGACGTGGGCTGACGACCATGTGTTAGCCCACTGTCAAGTCCCTCAGCCGGGAGGAGGAGTGAGGATGCAGGAGAGAGGACCGGCAGTAGTAAGTAATGGTGGTGGTGGAGGACATCCCCCCCCTGGTAAGTCGCATTACAGCATTGGGGCTGGTGCCAAGCCTAAGCATGGTAGTCGGGTCATAGAAGACCACCGTTTGATCCGCAGTGGAAGTCTCAGGGTGCTGGTGTGAGCAGCACTTCGAAGACGCCCGGGAAGAGTGTGACGTGTTACTACTGTGGGGCGGCGGGGCACGTTAAGTACAACTGTCCAAAGCTAGCGCCCCCACCTGCTACTCTTAAACCTCCCCCTCAGAAGCCTGTTGCTCTCCTTGTGTGGCCTGATGAGGAGAGGAATGAGAAAGTGTCATTGGCAAGCCAGTCGGTCCGTGAGGAGGTGAAACAGACTCCCTCGGGTGTGAATGCCACCACCCCTGTCTGTGGTAGTTAGTTCAGAGTTAGAGTGGTGCCGCCCTTTCCTGTGTAAAGGGACGGTGGAGATTGAAGGAAAGAGATACCCGGTCACAGTACTGCGTGACACGGCAGCCCAGCAGTCGTTATGTAAGAACATGACTGGCAGGGAGGTGGCGGGGCGGATGGTTATGTGCCGCGGGATAAATGCGGTGGACAGGTTTGCCACGACCCATGTGAAGTTGACATGCCCCCTTGTGACCACTAAGGCAGTGGTGGCAGTTGCTGATGACTTGCCAGTGCCTGGTGTTGACTTCCTGCTGGGGAACGACTTGGCAGGAGGTAGAGTGTGGGAGCACGAGCCGCAACTCGTGACGGCTGAGGCGTCTGGCGCAGTGGGCGCCGTGACCCGCTCGATGGCAAGGCGAGAGAAACCCCCTGCACAGGAGAAGTGCAGAGGGGGTGACGCAGCAGGAGGGGTAGTGTGCCCTGAGGCCTGCCCCCCTGCTAGCGGTGTTCTGGGTGAGCCAGGAGTGGACTCACCAGGAAGTCATAGTGCAGGTGCCGACAGCCACGAGGCTTCGCCACCACACGTTGCACTGGACTTGGTAGGGGATCCTGCTGAGGGTGAGGAGGGAGTGTTTGGCTTGGACAGCCTTTTTGATGGATCACCTCACCTTGCAGAGCTTCCCGGAGGTGGCACGCAAGCGCAGTTGCCACCTGGTGCTGAGGCTGAGGGTGTTAAGGTTCACCCTGCGCCCCAGCTTGGGTTCTCGAGTCCGTTGGGAGTCGCTGCCGGGGGCAGGGGACTTCCCGACTCTGCGGGGGAGACGGGAGTTCTCTGCCCTGCGGAGTGTATCGGAGGAAGTGAGCGCGCTGCTCCCATGCCAGGTGAGGACTCGAGGGGTGTGGTCCAGTCCCAAGGGCCATCCGCGTCAGCCGAGGAGTTGACGCCCAAGGCTGTATCTCAGGAGGAGAGTGTTCCTCCCAGGGAGTCTGCGGGCTCAGTAGTGCAGAGACGGCGCCGTAGTAGGGCAGAGGTGTCAGCCCTGCCAGTGCCGCCAGACCCTGTAGTTCAGAGGGACCTGCAGGAGCTCAAGCCCCTTGAGCTGGTGAAGGAGCAGCAAGGGGATGGTGAGCTGGCGCCGTGCTTTGCGAAGGTGGGTGAGGGCAGTGAGGTGGCAGGAGGCCAGGAAGAGTTTATCCTGCGCCGCCAGGTCTTGTATAGACGCTGGACTGAGGACGACGGAGGCGAGTTGCTCCAGGTCGTAGTGCCCTCCAGGTTTAGGGAGGCATTGGTGCTGCTGGCACACGAGGGCCCGATGGCGGGGCACCTCGGTGTGAGGAAGACCGTCGAGAGGTTGCGACAGAACTTTTGGTGGCCGAGTATGGCTAGCGGCGTGGCGGCTACGGTGAAATGCTGTCACGTCTTGGTTGGCAAGCCTAACCAAGTGCCGCCAGTAGCACCCCTTCCTCCTATCCCCGCTGTCGCTCCCCCCTTCACCCGGGTAATGATTGATATAGTGGGCCCACTGCCTCCCACTAGTGCAGGACACAAGTACCTGCTGACGATGATGGATGTCACCACCAGGTACCCTGAGGCTATCCCCCTCAGGAGTACTCATGCGAGAGTAGTGGTGAAGGAACTGCTCAAGTACTTCACTCACTTCGGACTCCCGCAGGAGATTCAGTCTGATAGAGGTGCCAACTTTACCTCTAAGGTGTTTGAACAGTCTATGAAGGACTGGGGTGTCAGGCACGTGCTTTCCAGTGCCTATCACCCTCAGTCACAGGGCGCCTTGGAAAGGCACCATCAGACACTCAAGACGATGTTGAGGTCATTTTGTCTTGAGCAGAAGAGGGACTGGGATGAGGCAGTCCCGTATGTGTTGTTTGCTGTGAGGGAGGCCCCCACTGAGTCCTTGGGGTTCTCTCCCAATCAGCTGGTGTTCGGGCACCGAGTGCTGGGCCCTTTAGATGTTGTGAGGGACGCCTGCTGTGATGCCCAGGACAGACCCCCAGAGTCCCTGTTGAGTACGGTGCTGGTGGCACGAGAGAGGGTGTTGAAGGCTCTGGAGGTGGCCAAGCAGCACCTGGGGCAGGCGCAGAATGAGATGAAGGCGTACTATGACCGTAAGGCCAAGTACCGCTGTTTCGCCCCCGGGGATGAAGTGTTGGTTCTTCTTCCCCTTCAGGGACAGCCGCTATCTGCACGCTACAGCGGCCCCTATGTGGTTGAGAGTCGTGTGGGCGACCTCGACTACCTGGTGACTACTCCTGATCGGCGCAAGAAGGCACAGCTGTGCCATGTAAATATGTTAAAGCCTTACTTTCGTAGGAATGGCCAGAAGGGCAGTTTCGTTTCCGCTAAGGAAGAGGCACCTTTAGTTTTATTTTTCGGTAGTGAGGGAGTAGTACCTGAGGAGTGGGGCACTGAGCCTGTGGTGCCCACGGAGCACTGGGAGAGAAACAGTGCCCAGCTTCTGGAGGAGAAGCTGAGCCACCTGGCGCCGGTGCGCCAGCGGGAGATGATGGACCGCCTGCGTAAATATCCAGCGGTCTTCAGTAGCACCCCAGGGAGGACCCACCTGGCGGTGCATGATATAGATGTGGAGGATGCTAAGCCAGTTAAGCTTCCCCCGTACCGTGTGAATCCGCAGAAGCAGGAGGCACTGAAGGAGGAGCTTGACTATATGTTAGGCTTAGGTCTTGTTAAGAGGACCTTTAGTGAGTGGAGCTCCCCTGTCACCCTTCAGCCAAAGCCTGACGCCCGTGTACGCTTCTGCGTAGATTTTCGTAAGGTGAACGCTTTGTCCAAGACGGACACCTATCCCCTGCCAAGGGTGGATGATTCGGTGGACCGTATCGGGGCGGCCACCTACATCACGAAGGTGGACTTAGTAAAGGGGTACTGGCAGGTGGCGCTCTCGGAGCGAGCTAAAGAGATCGCCAGCTTCGTGGTGAATGGGGCTGTGTATCAGTGCCAGGTCATGCCCTATGGCTTGAAAAATGCTCCCGCCACGTTCCAGCGGCTGATGGATAGGGTGGTGGATGGAGTCCCCAACTGTGTCGTATACATTGACGATGTGGTAATATACGACACAGAGTGGCAGGAGCATGTTAATCATGTGGAGACACTGTTCGCACGTCTCCAGTGGGCAGGACTAGTGATTAACCTTGATAAGTGTGATTTTGTGAAAGCCAGTGTCCAGTATCTTGGCTATGTTGTGGGTCACGGGCGTGTCACACCGCCCGCGGCGAAGGTGGAGGCGATAGAGCGGTTCCCCACACCGTCTTGTCGCCGGTCTCTTCAGCGTTTCCTGGGAGTGGTAGGTTACTACCGCAGGTTCGTCCCCGGGTACGCCACACTCCTGGCGCCTTTGACTGACCTGCTACAGAAAGGGCACCGCTGGGAGTGGAGTGACGCCTGTGAAAGGGCGTTCACTGGCTTGAAGTCCGTGCTTTGCAGTCTCCCCGTCCTGCAAGCACCCAACTTTGAGAAGCCCTTTGCCCTGGCAGTCGATGCTAGCCAGGTGGGTGTTGGGGGTGATCTCATGCAGCCGGACAATGAGGGCGTGAACCACCCAGTGTGATATTTTTCGAAAAAGTTCACGCTCGCACAACGCAATTATTCTGTGGTGGAGCAGGAGCTTTTGGCACT
>JAPQNM010001618.1:0-2500 GCA_029783475.1 Metacarcinus magister | reverse complement strand
CTTAACTTCTCTCTGAGGGTTTAGCGGCAATAGCCTCTCATCGTTCTCAACATATTCAAGAGAGAACGTAAACATTCGCACAGGCAAGAGGCAAGTCCATCCTGCCTCTATAAGGCCTACTGGCGCCAACGGTTTGTGATGTAGAAGAAAAAAAGGTTTGGTAGAGGTTACAGGTGGCAGCAAGCAAGCTAGGTGGAGGCGTGTGTTGGAGGAGGAGGTGGTGGTGTAAGGGTAAGGAGGGAGGTAGATGTGGAGGGTGGAGGATAGGTGGTTGTAGGTGGTCAGGTGGTGTGTAGATTAAGGTGGGAAGGGGCTTGGTGGAGACCTCAGCCTAGTTGTATGTGGATGTATGTGGATGCATGTGGTGGTGTGTTTTTTTTGTTTTTTTTTAACCGTTTTGTTGTTTAACCCAAGAGTAATAGGATGTGATTCTGGGGTCGTGACATCATCCACTTTTTGGTTGTATTCATTCTCATCCATCTCTATTTTATTAAGTATTAGACTCCTACTAGTTATTTCATCCTTTTCATCAACTTTCATTCTCCTATGAATGTTTTTTCTACAGAGTAACTATTCCGTTTTATAAAAAGAGTAAATGTGTATGTATATAATAAAATGGGTAAAAATGCATGTAAGTTAGCATTCTCCTGGACCTCGTTGGCAATACCTTACTGGTTTTATTACGTGGAAAAAGATTTATGTTCATAGGTTGAAAAAATGCTTATGGAGGTGTGCTATCAATATCAACTCGGCTGGTTGGGTATTTTTTTCTTTGGTTTTTATTTCACATTATTGGAACGTATGATTTGGTACATTGTAGAATCATTATTATCATTATTATTATTGGTATTGGTATCACTATTGTTATCACTTTAATTATCATAACTACTACTACTTGTATGACTTATATTCTTCCTCACTCTTTATAAACTACACTTAAAATATACCTAATATTCGCGGGCGTGATCACGTGACCTACGAATGCTTCCTCTATTCAGGCGTCAGTTTCACTCAGTCACCGAACGGGTTACCTGCTGTCTAGTGCCTCTTGTTATTATTCCATACTTATCACCTTCCTACGCCTCCCTCCCCTTCGTGTGCCGCCCTGGGAATGCCATGGGTGGTGTGGGACATTCGGGAAGCACTGTGAGGTAAGAAGGACGAGCTAAAGTAAAATAATCTTAGTTTAATGAGACGAGGATACGAGTTAGAAGAACAATCTCGAAGCCGTAGTGAAACTTCTTATATTTCATCTATTTAAGTGTTATTTAACCACTGTTTGTGTATTGTATTTACTGATTAACAATTAAGGAGTGTATAGAACTGTATAGTTAATGAAGTGATAGGTAGATGAGGTTGTGTTTCGAGTACAGGGATGTAGTGTTAATGAAGACAGCCAGGCCACGCGAGCAGTGTGTGACCAGGGACTACCTCAGCTCTCATGGCGCGGCTTCAGTTGCCACACAATGAATAAATTATTTGAACATTGGACCAGTTAACAAATTATTTGAATATATATATATATTATTTATATATATATATATATATATATATATATATATATATATATATATATATATATATATATATATACATATATATATATATATATATATATATATATATATATATATATATATATATATATATATATATATATATATATATATATATATATGGTAAAAGTGCAGAATAAGCCTTTCTGGCCTTTCTTTTTTTTCTCCTTCCCTACATACTGTACATAGTTTACTCAACACATCCGTGTAGTTTTCAGGCGGGGAGAACCATTATTTACCTCGCAAAACGTCTTTGAAGTTATGTTATTTTATGTTATGTTAGGTTGGTTTGGTTATGTTAAGTTATGATTAGGTTAAGGTTGTTAGGTTAGGTTACGGTTAGGTTGTGGTTAGGTTAAGTTAGGTTAGGTCCATTTCAGTTAGGTTCGGTTATATAAGATTTTTGCATTTTATTACCCAAAGGTTAGGGTTCTCAACTTTAGATTTTTTCTGGATTTGGGTAATAAAATGTAAAAATCTTATTTAACCGAACCTAGCTGAACAGAACCAAACCTAATTTAACCTAACCGTAACATAACCGTAACATAACCTAACAACCTTAGACTGACTAAAACTTAACATAACCTAACCAACCTAACATTACATAACCTAACATAACTTCAAAGACGTTTTGCGAGGTAAATAATGGCCCCCCCCCCGCCTGAAACCTTCACAAATGTGTTGAGTACACTATGTATAGTATGTAGGGAAGGAGAGAAAAAAGAAAGGGCAGAAGGCTTTATTCTGCACTTTTACCATATATATATATATATATATATATATATATATATATATATATATATATATATATATATATATATATATATATATATATGTGTGTGTGTGTGTGTGTATGTGTATGTGTGTGTGTGTGTATATATATATATATATATATATATATATATATATATATATATATATATATATATATTGTTACGCTCAGG
>JAPQNM010001617.1:122500-129209 GCA_029783475.1 Metacarcinus magister | reverse complement strand
ATGGTAGGGTTAGCAGGCAGAGAATAATGAAAACGAAGTGCGACGTGATCCGAGAATAAAGCTGGCACAGAGGAGCAAAGCACCCGAGACGCCATCAAGCCAGATGTCAGGACGTGATCCAAAGTACCTCCGCGGGAGTGAGTGGCGCCTCCAGTGTCCCAGCGCGTTAGACAATGCCTGTGGAGATAGGAAAGAAGACGAACACCATTACGATTATGAGAGCCAGAAAGATCACACAAATCAGGATGCCGAGCATTAAAGTCTCCCATATACACCATGCCACGCACTGTAGGAGGAGGGAGAGCCTCAGGATTGAGTTTAGCAGGAGCAGAATAAACATTGCATAGCTGTAGTACACCATCCACTAGTGAGATCTCAAAGAGCTGAAAGGTTG
Source organism: Metacarcinus magister (assembly GCA_029783475.1). Lineage (NCBI taxonomy): Eukaryota > Metazoa > Arthropoda > Malacostraca > Decapoda > Cancridae > Metacarcinus > Metacarcinus magister. The sequence continues at coordinate 128,815 of JAPQNM010001617.1, read as the reverse complement.
TGTCAGGATCAGAGGAGGTGCGGAGAAGGCGATGTGGCAATGAGCTATGTATACAAGTCAAAAGACCATTCCTTACCAGATGGACGTATGGAACATAACCTGCGAGGGAAGGAGCTTGCCAAGCGGGGAGTGGCCGGCCTGGAAATGCTTCCTGAAGAAAAATAACACTTGGGTGATGACAAAAAACATAAGCCTTGAGTTGAGCAAGCTTGGCGTGACTGGTGATACCACAGACGTTCCAGGAGATGACATCTAACTGGTGATTAAGAGTGAACCTTATGTTTTGAAGTAAGAGACCGGGAAGTGGAGGCAGACGAATGACCCGTAGAAGGAGACGGATCTGAAGAAGGCAATGACTGACAGAGTTTTTCAAGACTTGAAGCAATAGTATCCATCCTTTCGGTGAGGATGGTAACAGCAGAGACGACTGCCTTCTGAGCCTCAACCATGGTGGCGAGTTTGGTGTCAGAGGCGGCATGAGAAGCAACCAGCCCATCAATTCTGGCTTCAAGGTTGGTAAAGCGGTTCTCGAGAGCCTTACATCGTGCCATGAGGGAATCGACAGACTTACGGAGATCCATATCTGGAGGCGTGGCAGGAGTGATGAGAGGAGCAGACTGGGTGGCGAGTGGTGGCGGCGGTGGAGGTGGCGCGGTAGCAGAGGCAGGAGTCGGGGACTGGCGTCGAGCGCAACCATGCCAAACGTTAACCCCCGACTGTAAACAGCGTGGACACTTCCATCGAGACGTGTCCCCAGGAGGTGGGGGCTCGGAGGTGGAAGAAGTGGCTGCTGGAGGCAGTAGCTCACTCTTGAAGGGGCACGTCCTGGAGTCATGGCCGGCCGCACACCAGGCACACTTCGGCGGGGCAGAACAGTACGTGGAGATGTGGCCAACGCCCCAGCACCTGTAGCACCAAGGCTGGTCATTGTGTAGCTTCCGTACTTCACATGGTGGAAGGCAGGGGAGGAAGTCAAAGGAAATAACAGATGGAGGTGGGTCGGGAAGACACCAGACAACAACAATGCGGTTAATGGGGGAACCATCCTGGATGAAACGACGGGCAGAGTACACACCAGGGTGTGTCTGAGCAAGACTGGGGTCAACATCAACAGGAAAACGGGTGAGGATGTAGCTGGGGTACTTACGAGGCCTCTCGGGTGAATCTTGGAGAATGAGTGACAGAGACAGAAATTCACCAGACTTAACTCTGTCGATGATGTCCATACGTTGTCTGGATATATACACAAACCGAGAAGTGACAGAAGCCATCTTGACTTCGGCCAGGTCACGCTGCAGTTGGAAGGTCTTGGTAACTGCATGCAACCACCGCAGCTTCGTGTCCGTAGACGGGTTCCCACTGAAGGAGAGCTTGATGTAATCTTCTCTCGGAGCAAAGGCAGGGAGGTGGAACAAGGGCCGGGAGGGGGCAGGGTTAGAAGCACTAGGGCGAGGCAGAGAAGGCTGAGCGACAACCACGTCGCATAGAGCCGAAGCACACTTGGCAGTTTTGGCAACTGGAGGCAAACAATCCACATAAAGGGACTCAGCAGAGTCCTCCACGGGCCGCTTGTTAGAAGTGGATGAGGTGGACGACCGTAACTCATACTGAGGAGAAGGCGAACACTGACGGGGGTTGGAAACGGACAGATCAGGCCAGTGGTCTACCACAGGAGATCGGTCGTCGTCAGACAAGGCCAAATCGGCCTCCAAGCAAGAAGCAGTATCCAATCCTGAGCACTCCATCAAGCCAGGCAAGGCCTCGACGGGAAGGCAAACAAGTCCGTCAGAGCGCACTCGCAGCAACCCGTGACCACCTTAACAACTGTTAGCCGGTGAGACAGTCCAAGACTGCCAACACAGGTAGAGCAGAGAGAAGACAGGAACGTCCTCACCCAACCAAGGTTGAAGCGGGACTGAGGAGGAGAAGGAGCAGGAGGAGGAGTGTATTAGTTAAGCTCCCCCTAAAATTAAAAAAATAGGTAAAGAAAATGTACGTAAAACAAAAGTTACATTAATAAATATTGTACTTCCAGCGTTGCCTTCAAACAGATCATCATCAGGAAGGGAATTGGATCGTGAATGAATTAACTTGATTTTTTGTTTCAATTAATTTATTTATTCATCTATTTATTTATTTATTATTTATTTTTTTTGGGGGGACAATGCTAGATAAAAGTCGTGTTATTGATCTGCTCAGAAAATCAAGAATATAAAACAACGATACTGATTCTGCTTTCATGTTTTTGTTTTCATTTACTGACTCGATGGTGTTAAATTTACCTCTAAACCACCACCACCACCACCACACCACCACCACCAAGAGCCCCACACAGCACGCCTGTTGCCCAACCTCATTAATATTAAACACAGCGGAACAAACACACAAACACAGCTTATCCGGCGTGAGAGGCTTTGGTGCCGGAGTCATGACACGCAGCAAAAAGGTGTGTGGTGTGTGTGTGTGTGTGTGTGTGTGTGTGTGATGTGTGATGTGTATTTAGCTAATGTTTTCTTTCATATTATTAGTTATCATTATTATTATTATTATTATCATTATTATTATTATCACCTGTGTTATTAACCCTTACCTGGCCACTACCTTATCTACCTTTACTACCTGTTTGGTGCCTTAGCCTCGCCCTTAAGTGTGGCCAGGTACTTAAAACTTAATCACCTCTACATCATTTAGTACATCCTTCTGCAATACTTATTTGGTGTGGATCCAGACTGTCTTTCCTTTCCATCTATCTCTCCTATTTAGTGCTATTAAACGCCTCGTCTTTATTGATTTACATAGGAAATAAAAAAATAATAACAGGTAGTAATTATACATTTTGCAGTTAATATATTTTTTTTATTCACTCACTGTGTTGAAGATATATTTGTACTTTATCAAAAATCTTCCTTCAGTGTTATGTTTTTTCACAGGCTGGTCGGTGCCTTTGTCTGACTGGCCTGACAATCAAGTATTTTGTAGGCAGATTCACTTACCTTGCACTCCCCTCCTCCTCCTCCTCCTCCTCCTCCTCCTCCTCCTCTTCTTCATTCCTTCTCCCCTTTCCTATCTATTCCATGGACTTCTATGCCTTTTCCTTCGCCAATATTTCTTTCACTTCTCTCTGTTTTGAGTCTTTCTCCTTTCTCTTCCTTATTTTCTTTCTTACTTTCTGTGTATTACTTCTCTCTAACACACACACACACACACACACACACACACACACACACACACGCACACACACACACGCACACACACCTGCCCCGTAATGTAACCGCCTCTCTGATCCGCCCTGCACCTCACATGGGTTCTGTAAACATAAACGTGATGGTTATTGAAGCTCACGATCTGAAGCTCCGTTGTGAAGCTCTTCTTGTCCTCATTTTTACGTTATTCTCTTGTTTATTTGAATTATTTTTTTGATCTTAATCGTGTCATGTACTATTATTTACTTTACTACTACTACTACTACAACTACAATAATAATAATAATAATAATAATAATAATAATAATAATAATAATAATAACACCACTACTTCATTGCCACCAGCTCTGCTCATTCAATTTCCTGTTATTCGGGTTAATTTCCAGTGTCTGGCTTCACCACCCTCGCTCGTCCTCCCTTCATGCTCTCCTCCTTGCCATACACCGTCTTAGTGATGCCTTGATTCTTGTCTTTACCTTGATTCTTGTTGTCTTTACCTTGATTCTTGTTGTCTTTACCTCAATTATCACTTCCCTGTCCTATCCTGTCCCTTGTTAGTGTTTGTGTGTGATTCTCGTTATATTTTAGCACGTTTTTTTTTCTTGAATGTGTTTTATAATGGTTATGCTTATAGTAGTAGTAGTAGTAGTAGTAGTAGTAGTAGTAGTAGTAGTAGAATTATCAATTCCTTTTAACCTTCTACAAATGTCGAAATATGTTTCACTATAATGTAATTTGAACTGTACGTATGTTATTAATCGTATGTTACATTCTGTCTTTCCCTTCCCTTCCCTCCCCTTCTCTTCCCTTCCCTTCCCTTCCCTTCCCTTCCCTTCCCTTCCCTTCCCTTCCCTTTCCTTATCCTTTCCCTTCCCTTCCTTTCCTTTCCTTTCCTTCCCTTTCCCTTCCTTACCTTCCTTCACTCACCCATTCCAATCACCTTTTCACCTCTTCCTTCACTGTTTGTAATGTTCACCTTACGTTCTACACTTCACGGCCACCCATCGTCACTCTTTTCACGATCTCCATTAGTATTATTGTCACTCTTGTCAACGTATGGAAGGAAGGAAGGAAGGAAGGAAGGAAACAAGGAAGGCAGAAAGGAAGGAAGGCAAAAAAAGGCACTACCCTTCACGCTTCATTATACTTCATAGAGTTACGCTTCTGTGACTTCTCTCTCTTCAACAAGTATATATATTCAATCGTAATTATTAATGATCATACTGTATCTATATATTTTTTCCTTCCTCCCACCGTATTTGTATTGCTTCTTTTGGTGGTGCTGACGATCGCCTCCTTCTCCCTCATCTCTTAATCACAATCTTTTATGTGTTTGTAAAGAAGCGACGAAGCGACTCACTTTTGATGGCTCTACGTATTCATTGCAGCTTTCATTTACCCCTTCACCACCCTTCCCTGTGTATCTTTTTACTCTCTTATTCCTTCCTCTCCGCCTGTACACATTTTGCTACTCGCTCCCTCTCTCTCTCCCATTAGCTTTTGCTCTTTTCTCTCTCCCTCCTCCTCTCATCCCTCTAGCCTGCCTTTATTCCTTACCCTCCTTTCGCGTCCCTGTGCTTTTTTTTTGTTTCTCTTGTCCCTTTAGTCATTTTTTTATCTATCATTCATTCCCTCTGTACCCTTCTATTTATTCGTGTGTGCTTTGTCATTTTCTTTCATCTCCTTCACTTCTTGTTCATTATTATTACGGTTATTTTTTTTTATTATTTTTTTTTATCCAGTCTCTCTTTGAAATACTGTGTTCATGTGATTTGTGTTTTATCTTGTCAGTGTTTCTACTTCAATGTATATTTTCTTTTCTCTGTGTGATATTATTTTTTTTCTCTCTCTCTCGCTCTCTTCTTTATATATGTTTTTTTTCTTCTCTCTCTCTCTCTCTCCCTCTCTTTCTGTGTGTCTGTGATTATCTTGACTCGTATGACCCGCCGATACTCATCATATGTTAATTTTAACGCTTGGATGGAAAATATAGCCTCGTATCTTTTTTTTCTGAATCTTCCTCGATGTTTATATGCCATTTCACTAGTACAGCCTCTGTCACATTTACCAAAACATCATCAATAGTTTCACGCAGCTCGTCATCTTCTTCCTCCTCCTCCTCCCCTCCTCACTCCTCGTCTTCCTAGTAATAATCCGATCTAGACATCTTTCACACATTCGCACACTGTCTCTGCTTCCCCTTCAACGTGTACCCTCACAGAAGCATCCTCTGTTCTCTCTTCTCCCTCCTCCTCCTCCTCCTCCTCCTCCTCCTCCTCCTCCTCCTCCTCCTCTCTTCCTTCTCCTCATCCTCCTCGTATTTTTCCTACACTCTTTCCGGTTTCCGCCTTTCTTTTCTGCTCTTTCCTCCTCTTCTTCCTCTTCCTCCTCCTCCTCCTCCAAATCAGAGGTAATTCTTCCTATCTTTCTTCCTTCCATAACTTTGCATTTCTTTTCCATTTCTCTCTCTTCTTGTAAACATTAATTTCTTCCGCTTTTCATTCTTGGTTTTTTCTTTCTTTCCTTCCTCTCCTCTGATTTATCATCATCATCATCATCATCATCATCATCATCATCATTATCCTTTTGTTATTCTTCTTCTTGTCTTGTTATTTTTTTAGCTATCGTTGTACTACTCTCTTCATTTTTTTTCTCTTTTTTTTCTATTTTATTATCTTCACTACTACTACTACTACTACTACTACTACTACTACTACTACTACTACTACTACTACTACTACTACTTCTCTCACCATTCAATCACTCAATCCTTTCCTTCCTTCCGTCCCTTTGCATTTATTTCACTATTGTGTAATTTTCATCTTTACACATTTTTTCCCTCCAATTCTCCTTGATTTCCTCCTGTTTTCCTCCTCCGCGCTGCAGCTAGTTTTCTCCTTGCAAATTTTCCTTCAAATAACAGTAACTCAAAATGCGTAGCAAGGGAGAGGGAAAGAGGAGAATAAATGGGAAGAGAGGAAGGAGGCGATAGGAAGAGAGAAATAGAGGGGAAGAGAAGGAAACAGACAGCAGCACTCCTTCAGAAGAGAGAGAGAGAGAGAGAGAGAGAGAGAGAGAGAGAGAGAGAGAGAGAGAGAGAGAGAGAGAGAGA
>JAPQNM010001617.1:105000-117500 GCA_029783475.1 Metacarcinus magister | reverse complement strand
GAGAACGAAGAAGAAGAAGAAGAAGAAGAGAAGGAGGAAGTATGAACTCTATACTTTGTACTGTGAAATGTTGGGGGTCATTCTAGTGGAGGTGGAGGTGCAGGAGGGAAAAAAAGGGGTGAAAGGGAAAGGGAAGGAACAGTCTAGGAAGATGAAGGGAAGAGTGTGTTAAAGAGGAAGGGGTTGTGACTGATGGGTTGGGGAAGGGATGGGATGGGAAGGAAGGAAGGGGTCATGGGGAAGGGGAAACATTACACTGAAAGGGAAGGGAGAAGGAAGAAAGGAAGGAAGGAAGGAGGAAATTCAGTGTCTGGTTCTATATTAAAGAAAAAATAATAATAATAACTTCACTGTCTGCTGTCTTAAATTAATTGTCTTGTTTCTTGTGTAATTCTTCGTCCTTAATGAAAATAAGAATTAAAATAGTAATAATAATAATAATGTTGATAATGGAAACAAGAGCATTTATTTGAGGAAAGAGGAAATGAATTGATCAGCCTCGCAGCGTTTGCATTGCAGGATTTAAATAAGTGGGAGGAGAGGAAATACAACGGAACACACACACACACACACACACACACACACACACACACACAGTCTGTCTGGCATGGCGCGCGTCCCTGACCTCAATACAGCCAAGTGTGAAAGGGAAAGGAAAAAATAATCTTTATCAAAAGGGGAATAGATAATTACTCATCTACATAACGAAGAATTTACATTAATTATTCTATTAATTTTTTCTATCTATCCAACTACATATTTATTTATTATTTTTGATTTTCATTTCATTTCTGAGTTTTTTTCTTTCTATTTTTTTTTTCCAATTTACTTAGCCCTCGGGTGGAAGGTAAGGAGGAAGTGGGAAGAGGAGGAAGGGTAGGGGAGGCGAGGGGAAGAATTCCATAAGGGGTATGAGAGTAGGGGAGGAGGAGGAGGAGGAGGAAGTGCTGGCAAGGCTGAGAGAGGTAAAGTAGGTGAAGAAAGGAAGGGAAGGAAGGAAGGAAGGAAGGAAGGGGAAGACGGATTTGCTGGGGGATGAGGGGAGAGAAAAGAGGGGAAGTAAGGTATTGAAGGAGGCAGCGTGAAGAGGGAAAGAGTGAGGAAAAGGAGGCTGTGTTAACATGAGTGAGGGGAAGAGGAAGGGACGAGTGATGACGACTATGAGGGACAGACGAGGGGAAAGGAAGGAAGGAGAAGGGGAAGGGAAGGGGAAGGGAAGGGAAGGGAAGGGTGGTGGTGTTGATGTGATGAGGGAGAGGAGGAGAGATGGAAAAGAGTCAATGGTGCTAATGGCGTCAGGGGAAGAGGAGAGGAAGAGAAATAGATGAGGGGAGAAGGAGAGGAGGAAGAGGAGGAAAAGAGAAAGTGATGCTGGCGGGTGTGAAGGGAAAATGAGGAGAGAGGAAAAAAAGGGTGTGAGTGAAGGGTGTATCGAGAGAGAGAGAGAGAGAGAGAGAGAGAGAGAGAGAGAGAGAGAGAGAGAGAGGAGAGAGAGAGAGAGAGAGAGATGATTGGCTGTTCCTTATTTTCCTTAAGCTTCGATTGGCTTGCGAGTCACTAATGGTACATTTTACCTGACTTCTGATTGGTTACTGGAAATCTGCCTCGTGCCCTCTTACCTCTCTCTCTCTCTCTCTCTCTCTCTCTCTCTCTCTCTCTCTCTCTCTCTCTCTCTCTCTCTCTCTCTCTCTCTCTCTCTCGTGTGTAGTGACTGGCAAAAATACCAAAGGAAAGAAAGTTGGGAAGAAGGAAAAAAATATTTATCTTATAACGCCTTCAGTATAGAAAGAAGGAAAGAAAGAAGGAAAAGACGTGACTTGACGCTCGAAGGAATGAATGAATAAATGAGGGAAGGAGGAAGGAGGAAAGAAAAGAGGGAGACACTTAGAGAGAGAGAGAGAGAAAAAAAAAAGAGGAAAGAGAACGAAAACACCTGAAGTGGAGAGGAAAAATAGAATAAAATTAGAAATAAAAGCTAATAAAAAAAAAAAAAAGCCCACATGAAGAAGAGAAAAGAACAAAGGAGGAAAGAGAGAGAAAAAAAAGAGAAAGAGAAAGATGACATTAGGAAGATCGCACGAGGAATTAAAGAAAAAGAAAGAAACTAATTATACCAAATGAAAGAGCAAGCCATTAGTATACACAGAAAGAATGTTGGGCGTGGAGGTGAGGGGGGGTGGGTAATGAGGAGGAGGAGGAGGAGGAGGAGGAGGAGGAGGAAGAAGGGGATGAGGAAGAGTAAAATAACGTAGATATGTAAAAATAGAGAGAGAGAAAAAAAAAATAGAAAGATCTTCGTGTTCCTCTCAATTGTATAATATCTAAATGTTGCACTCTATTTTTGGTAGTAATCTTTTTCTTCACCCGTGGGAGAAGGTTCAGGGGGACGGGAGCACTCTGGGGTATTAGGAAGCGTGATGGTGCCGCGGGGGGAGGAGGGCGGCGGGGACGGACTCTGGGACCTATACGTGGTGAGCTGCAAGGGGAGGGAAGAATGCTGCTGTGCCGGGCTGCTGGGCGTCTAGGGGCGAGGCATTGCGGTAAAAGGTTGTGAGGGAAAGGTAGGCAGAAGGCATGACAGAGGTGGACGAGTGAGGGCGTTTGATAAGAAAAGAAAAAAAAGGTGTGTGTGTGTGTGTGTGTGTGTGTGTGTGTGTGTGTGTGTGTGTGTGTGTGTGTGTGTGTTTGTGTTTTTGTGTCCTAACTGTCCTTCGCTTCTGAAAATGGTATTGGTAAAATGTTTTCGAGTTTTGTGTTACTGTTTCCTCGCTTGTCCTCCTGTGGTGTGATGTTGTGGTGTTGTGGTGTTGTGGTGGTGTGGTGGTGTGCCATGTTATTTGGTACTCAAGTCATTACGGCACCATGTCATTTCGGTACCAAACCATATATGGAAAGTGGATGAACGTGTTATTGTTTCAGAAACTCGCGATAGATTGACTTAAGTGGTTTGGGGATGAAATGTCTTAGTGATGAAAAAAGTTTGAGTCTAAAATTAGCAGGTGCCAAAAACTACCAAGGACCAAAGGGTTTGCTACCGAAATGACTTGGTGCTGAAATGACTTGAGTACCAAATGACCTTCACCCGTGCTGTGGAGTTGTGTGTGTGTGTGTGTGTGTGTGTGTGTGTGTGTGTGTGTGTGTGTGTGTGTGTGTGTGTGTGAGGCAGAGGAATTCATGCCAAAAGTCAAGAGTTCAACGTCGTCAGAAGAACCAGAAGTGTTATCCCTTTACCCCGTCCTTGGTAGTGGCTGAGGCTGGAACACGTCACTAGCCAGCCAACCACACACCCTTACCAGTAACACAAACACAGCACCTCTAGGAAGGGACGCAAGGCTACAGGTGTTACATACAGGTACAGGAGAATCAATTATGTACTTACCCAATAGTTTTGAGAGCCAGTCAGCTATGTCCTCCTTCAAGGGGAGCAGCTGGCGTTCATGCGCCTCCGCAATCTTGGTGTGTAGGAGTGACATGTACTCCACCTCAGTCTTTGGGTACTCGTCGTCCTCCAGCTCCAGGCAGAAGGACGGCTCCCTGGGGATGGCGGGAAAGGCGTGACTATAAGGGAAGGTGTGGTCACGGGTGTGTTTGTGCTTGTATTGTTTGATGGTGGTGGTGGTGGTGGTGGTGGTGGTGGTTGTATGGTATTGATTGTTTGAGTTTGTTTGTTTGTTTGTTAGGTTAGTTGATTGGTTATTGTTGTTGTTCCTTTTGTTACTACTACTACTACTACTACTACTACTACTACTACTACTACTACCCAAGAACAGGTTGGAAGAGGAAATAGAAAAGAGGAAGTGAAAGTAAATTCTGCTTGACTGCCAAAGGATAATGTATGAAAAAGTGTGTAATCCCCGTAATGCTCTCCTTTGGAAAGAGCTTATGAGAGAGAGAGAGAGAGAGAGAGAGAGAGAGAGAGAGAGAGAGAGAGAGAGAGAGAGAGAGAGAGAGAGAGAGAGAGAGAGAGAGAGAGAGACATATTGTAAAGATTTCCTGCTTGGACACAATAATTAATCAGCTATAAATAATACAATAACAACAACAATAATAATAAGGATGATAGCAACAACAACAACAACAACAACAACAACAACAACAACAATGATAGCAGCGTTCAAGGTCAAGGGAAGGATGGATGGATGGGAGGGGAAAGGAAGGACAGTCCCGCCCGTGAAAGGTCAAAGTTCACGATGCGATGGTGGATGTTCTCCTTAAAAGTGAATGAAATAAAAGTCAAATGCAACTTGCAACTCAAATGTCATGTAGTGTTACTGTGATTCGTCGAAGGGAACACAACAGAGGCGGCTAAGGGGGAGCATACTAGTAGAAGAAGAAGAAGAAAGAAGAAGAAGAAGAAGAAGAAGAAGAAGAAGAAGAAGAAGAAGACCACCATCATCCTCTATGACCTCCATGTAAGTAAAAGGAAAGAAGGAAAAAAAGATCGAAAAAAAAGTAGGAAGAAGAGGAAAAGGAGAACAAAAACGAGGAAGACGAAGACTACGACGACGAAGAAAACGAAAATTAGTTAAAAAAAAAAAAGAAGAAAAAATAAAAGCTTAGTCCCCGAGGAGGCAAGAGGTGGCGCGGAGTCCACACATAAATAGAAATGAAAATAATAGAGTGGAATGAGTTTATAATTTAAGTGTTAGAAGAGAAAAGGGTGACGGAGCGAGGTGACGCAAGGGACGTGAGTGAAGGAGGCGGGAGCTGAGGAAAGAAAGAAAGGCGAAGGACAACAGGGAGAGGAAGAGGACAAGAATGGCCTAATTACTTCAGTTTACGAGGGACTAGGTAAAGCAGGATGGCGCGTGGGGTAGGGAGGAGGAAGGAGAGTGTAGCAGCGTGCCGCGTGAGTGATATAGACATAATGCAAGGTGGAGGAAGGAGGCAGAGTGGTGCAGAAAAGGAACATGAAATGGACGAGTCAAGTATGTGTAGCGAGTGAAGATGGGAAGCGTGACTGAAGGACAGGCCAAGCAAAAGTTTTGGTTGGATGAAGCAGGAAGAAATTTAGAAAATCTTGGGAGCAAGAAACACTGAAAGATTATAATGCCCGTGAAAGGAGTAAGAAACATAAGACGTAGGCACAAGGAGGTAGCACTTTTGGGAAAGAAAGTCATAATTTGATCCATGGCAACAAAGTTATGGCGAGTAGAAGGTAAGGGTTATGCGGCGGAGGCTTGGGATGGTGAAGGGGGGGGAGGGACGGAGACCCAGCTGGTCACATGGCATTATAATTTGCAATGCATCTTGTTAAGCTAGTGTAAGCAAAGAAAGTTTATTTTCCTCTAAGGTGAGGAGAAGAAGGGAATATGTCACCCACCTGGACTTGCTCCTAGGGGTGCGGGGGGTGCGGGGCGTCCTTGGGGTGGTGGCCACCACCTCTGAAGACGAGCTAGACTGAAGAGCAGACTCCAGCCGGTCAGCAGCGTCACTCACCCCAGCGTCCTCATACACCCCGCTGGTGTCCATGCCGCCCCCGTCCACCGTGGAATGTCCATCCTTGGTACTCGTCTTTACTCTTTCCTGACGCCCTGTGGCGGAATCCAGATGGGCAGTGCCTCTGGCCTCCTCGCCAGCGGCTACCAAGCCCGTCTCGTCATCTGGCGCCCCGGGCGTGGTAGGTGTTCTTTTGTTTGGGGTGGTGGCGCCCCACCGCGACCCACTTCTGCTTCTGCTGGGGGTCCGCGACGGCATATCAAGGACGAACTCCACGCTTCCCCTGACGGGAACGTCGTCGTAGGTCCGGCCGCCGCGTGAGGCACCTCGGTCATTTTTTTCAGGGTGAGGTGGCTTGAGAGGCGGCGGCCTGTGGCTGCGTGTAGCCATGCCAGCGGCTGCATGCAGGCAACCCACAGGCGTACGGTCATGAGCACCGTACACCCGGCGGATGAAGGTGCCAGGAGGGTGCGCTGGCGGGGTGCAGTCTGGCTCAGGGAGAGGCGGAAGGCCCGGTGGTTGGGCTGAGGAACCCACTGGGGAGCGAGCTGGGGTATGGCCGGAGGTATTACTGGGGGAGGTGTCGGGTCGCCACCACCGACCGGAGTCCGTCATGTTGGTGCCGAAGGCTAGCTCCACCGGGGACATGAGGGAGGGGTCACAGCCTCCGTTGTAAAGAGCCTCGCCCGCTCCCTCCGGGAAGGCTTGGGTGGCGGCGTACTCGTAGGTGGTGGGCGCTGTCGGGGTGCGGTAATGCGCCACGGTGAAGAAGGGCACTTCGTAGTCGGTGTCACTCTTGGAGTACGAGGTGGGGGTGGTTTCAGAGGGGAAAGGAGGGTTGTCGAAAGGTCGAGGTTCAGGGTCGGCATGGGGCGAGAACCCTGGGGCTGTATCGGCCGCCCTGGGGGAGGGCAGGGACTCTGGGGTGCTACAGAGGGTCGTCATCACTACACACGCTACACTACCGGCCGGTGTCCACCACTACACCGCGCTCGGCCGCCCTCTCGTGCACCGGCTTACCGTCCGTAACAACATATAAAGGCCGCGGGAGCGCGTGAAGGGCCGAGGGAGTGCGGGACTGGTGCGTCATGAGCAGCGGCCGCCTGCCTCACCTCCCGCCACCCAGGCACCGTGCGCGGCCTCCACACTCTCATGGACGGTGGACTATCTCCTCCAGTGTGGCGGGGCGTCGACAGCAGCCTCGGACAACTGCTGCATCATCTGTCATCGACCGGCACCGTCACCACCAACAAGGCTTTTTCAGTAGCAAAATTTACACTCTAATGGCCTCGCTTGGTTCTGTAACACTTAATGTGTATCACTTAAGAAACATGCAACATCCACACGAAGGTGACACAGAGGCCAGCATGAAGCACTGAACTTGGTTCTGCGCGTGGAAACTATACCCAGGCTGCCGCCCCACGGCTGGCGTCACGGGCTTGGCTCCGGCGAGTCACGCGTCACGTCTGTGGAGGAAACAAACATACAAACTTGAGAAAATACATACTTTTTTCTCGAAGCATAAATTTCACATAACCACTATCAAATGAAAATGTGTTATATTAACAAAACATATTCCTATTAATCCAGCGTTGGCTTCCGGATCAGTTTGTTCAGTTATCTGTTCATTTCCGGTGCTCCATATGCCGTCCGGGTTTCCAGTATGTTTCAAATTGAAGGTCACAGTGAGTGAGTAAATCCTCGACTCGACAACACAGTCGTAAAGAACACCAGCACTCTGAGTGTTGCTGAGACACTTGAAGGCAACACTTCTGTTCACTGCGATGAAGAATAACTTGTTTACTGTCTCCTTTCCTCCATTCAGTTTCCTCATTATCACTTTTCTCCTACCCTCTCTCCTTCTCCCGTGGGCCGCAGGTGTGCCACACACGACTTTGAAAATTCGACAGAAACCCGATCTCACCTGCGGGCGAGGAAGGTTCCCTCAGGTGTGTCTGCCAGATAAGTGGTGACAATGTATTGACATGTCTTGTTTAACGGCGAAAATAAAAGGGCTGTGTGTTGCTAAACAGTGCTCAGAGAGAGAGAGAGAGAGAGAGAGAGAGAGAGAGAGAGAGAGAGAGAGAGAGAGAGAGAGAGAGAGAGAGAGAGAGAATTAATGTAGTTTCATAAATGTTTCTACGTTTACTCATCTTTATTAACACTTCCTGTGGATGCGTCATTTCCCCGCTCGGTCCACCAACACTGCTGCTTTTATGAAAGATTACTATGCAATTTTGATGGTGGTGGTGATGGCGTGGCGTTGTGGTGGTGTGGTGGTGTTGATGTGAATAAGAAATATAGACTCAACACAATAATTTTCCACACTCATGCTCTCATACTTACTCACATTTATATACTCACCCACACTTTTATACTCACACACATATCTCTCTCTTATACTCACATTCTCATTTTCTCGGAACAAAACGAATTATAGCATCTTATACCCCTATTCTTTTTCCTAATACTACTACATTATAGCTAATTCCCTAAATCCTACTTTTAACTTACATATCTACACAGGCGAATATTTTTTATAACATCTACCTCAACCATTTAACCTTCTCTCTGGGCGGTCATGTAACATTCCGTGCATGGTTAGAGACAAGGATGACGAGTAAAATGTTATATGTTTTGTTTATAAGGAAGTTGTGTAATTCCGCGCGAGAGTCATGCTGCATCGACCTGAGTGCGAGTCTCCAGTTGAGGTTTAAAGATAATCCGCTTTGCGTTGAGGTTGACAAGCTGACGGAGGGGTTGAGGCGCCTTGGATGTGGAGGTGCTTCGGAACACCAAGGAAATCACGCATGAGGTGTACCACGTGACCAGTTATGTTTAGTTTGAAGAAATTGTGTTGCATTAACATTATTTTTTGTATCGTAAGGTCACAGTGACATCCTTACACCTAAAGGCACGACATCCTCCCCCTTTGAGGACAGTCTTGGTGGCAGGACGCGGTGAGACGGTAAGATGCCGTTCCTGTGTGTTGGCTGTTGAGGCTCTGTAAGCACCGTCTGGCCACGTACAAGACACACCAGGAAGTCTTTCCCTCTCGGTTCGTGCTCATCGCCCAGCAGCACAGCCAAGCCTTGCTACGTAGTGAGGGTGGTCAGTGAACGAGTGATTCTCATCCGCCACCTCCCTTCATCTCCCTCACACACAGGCCGCGTCCACTCCCGGAAGTATCGTTGTAAAGAAATTGAATGTTGAAAAGAAGACAACAGCAACTTTTAATGTGGTTCTGTCAGTAGTAATGACAGACCAAAGGAGCTGAGACAAGCGTTTTCATAACAGCATTTTTCCACCTTTTCTCCTTCCCTTCCTCTTTCTTTCTTCTTTCGACCTGGTCTGAGAAGGAGGAAAAGAGGAATAGGAATACGAGAAGGTGGCGGTGGTGGCAGGGTTCATCCACCTTGTCTGCCTTATATTGCCTTCTCAGCACCGCCAAGGTCACTAGTAGAGACCTCAAATCCTGCTGAAGCCACATCTCGCGTCAGTCTGCCACACGGGGCGTCCTTAAAGCTGCCGAAGAAAGCTGACGCAGTGTGTAGGGGCAGTGTGTGTGTGTGTGTGTGTGTGTGTGTGTGTGTGTGTGTGTGTGTGTGTGTGTGTGTGTGTGTGTATGGGAAACAGTGAGACGGAAAATGGCACTTTACAAAGGCAAGGGAGCAGAGGGAGGAAGTAAAGGGGTCAGATGGTAGTATGGGAGACAGTGTGACGCGTGTATAGATATGAAAGCAGGTGGACAAGTAGGCACGAATAGATACAGCCATCGATGAAGGGGACAGGGACAGGCAGGACGAGAGTAACTGAGAGGAATGTTAGAGGGGAAAGAGAGGGAGGGGGTGGTAGTGGGTCAGGGTGTCAGCTGAAACCTCCCTGCCCCCTTTCCTTTGCAAGTTTATGCGTGCAGTCCCGCGAGTGATGGTCGTTTGCTCTTTTCCCTCAAACAAATCCCCGGGCCAGGCTCTGCTGTACAAAACACTCGCCATGCAGCCCAAGGTAACACCAGCTTGCCTCGCTCTGCCGCCCGCCCTCCCTCCCTCCCTCACTCCAATTCCTTCCTTTACTTTCTTTTACTCTTTCTTGTCGTCTTTTCCTTCTCTCCTTCTCTCCTTCCTTCTTTCGTTGCTGTGATACGTTTCATCTTTGTTTTCTTTCCTTCATGGCTTCCTTCCTATCATTTTCTTTCCTTTTTCTCTCTCATTTCTTTCCTCTCGTCTTTTCCCTCCTGTTCTTCTTCCCTCCCGCCCACTCCAGCATCTTTCTCTCCCATGTCGTGTTACCTCCCATTCTCTCCGCTTTTTCATCTTTCTTTCCTCTCGTCTCTTCACTCATTCATTCATTTGTTCTGACGCCTCTCCTCCTTTCCCTCTTCCACCTTTTCTTCCTTTCTGCTTCTGTCTTCTTTTCTTCTTTATTTCCTCTCCGACCAAACGTTCTATTTATTTACATGTGCATTTACATTAATTTTCATTCCTCTTATTCACTCCTCCTCCTCTTTGTCCTCCTCCTCCTCGTCCTCCTCCTCCATTCAAGGACACATTAGGAGACGCTCTCCCTCACAGCCTATTGAGGTTCATAAGTGTCCCTGCGCGGCCCTTGAAAGGATAAATATCACTCCGTTCACTGGTACGAAAAGTAAAGATCAAGAACACTGACTGCACTTCCACGAAAGCTAATAACTCTCTCTCTCTCTCTCTCTCTCTCTCTCTCTCTCTCTCTCTCTCTCTCTCTCTCTCTCTCTCTCTCTCAACGGTAATTAAGAGGTTAGGAGGGAAAAAGGAAGGTAAGAGGAGGGAGGGAAGGAGGAAGGGAGGGGGTGAGGCAAGGGTAGGAAGGAAGGAAGGAAGGAAGGAAGGAAGGAAGGAAAAGGAAGGACGAACAGAAGGAAGGATGGAAGGAAGAAAGAAAGCCGAGGAGAAGGAAGGAAAGGAAAAAGGAAAGAAGGAAGGAAAGAAAGAAGAAAGAAGGAGGCCGAGGGGAAGGAAGGAAGGAAGGAAAAGAGTCTAAATAATGTTATTGCTTTCCACTCCACTAAGTCTTCAGGGTTTGATGTGCCTCGAAGGAGTGAAGTAAAGAGAGCCCAACGACCTTGAATACTTGACCTTACCTGACCTGACCTGTTCTGACCTGACCTTCCATTATCTTGTCCACCTACACATTCTATACACCGTTGCACGCACACACGCACACACACACATGCACACGCATACACAAACTCTCTTTCTCACAAACACACTGGTAGCCACAATGAGAGATGTTGTGAGGTTTAGAGAGAGAGAGAGAGAGAGAGAGAGAGAGAGAGAGAGAGAGAGAGAGAGAGAGAGAGAGAGAGAGAGAGAGAGAGAGAGAGAGAGAGAGAATGCGTAAGACACCCAAAACTTTTAAGCAAACAGACCCGATGGATGTTTTTGCAATCTCTCTCTCTCTCTCTCTCTCTCTCTCTCTCTCTCTCTCTCTCTCTCTCTCTCTCTCTCTCTCTCTCTCTCTCTCTCTCTCTAACAGATCGCCATTTCAACTAAAGCGATTATTTCTGTGCTTGTGAGTCGGGAGGAGGAGAAAGAAGAGAGAGGAGGGAATGGAGAGAGAGGAGAAAAGGCAACGAAACGAGAAGGGAGTAAAGAGAGAAGAGAAGAAAAATAACAAGAAAGAGAAGAAGTGAATGAGCACACAAGGATATGTGGAAAAGGGAAAAAAAGGGGGAAAAAGGAAGGACGAATGAGGGGAAGAGATAGGTCAGGGAAAAGTGCTGACAGGAAAAGGCAAGGTGGAAGAACTATAAAGGGGGGGGGGGTGAGGTGTGGTGAAGGGAAAGGTGTTGAGGAGACGAGGGACAGAAGGGAGAGAGGGAGAGGGGACGAGGGAAGGAATGGGGGAAGGAAGAAAGGGAAGTAAGGGAGAAGAGGAGGAGGAGGAGGAGAAAGCATGTAGGAAAACTGGTGAAAAGGAGCTGATATTTTTTTTTGAAGTAAACTTGTTTCAAGGAATTTCTTTTCTCTAAAGGTTTATGCCACCTTATACACGACAGGTATCCTCTCTCTCTCTCTCTCTCTCTCTCTCTCTCTCTCTCTCTCTCTCTCTCTCTCTCTCTCTCTCTCTCTCTCTCTCTCGTTACATTCGGATATTTTTTCATCTTTTCTCCAAACTTCCCATTTTTCTTTCCTGTTTTTCTCCGCCTTCACCACCACTACCATCACCACCTCCTCCTCCTCCTCCTCCTCCTCCTCTTCCTCTTCCTCTTCCTCTTCCTCCTCCTCCTCCACTATTCACCCACACACACATTTAAGAAACACAAAAGAATCGGGTAAATATGCTAGAATCACCATCTTGAGACCAACCTTCACCATCATCTCTTTTAGTCTCACCATCTCTTCTTCTAATCCTCTTCTGTATCTTCCCTATTATCTTCTTCCCCTACCTCCCTTCCCTTCCCTTCCCTTCCCTTCCCTTCCCCACCTCTAAACCTTTTCCCCTTTTCTTAGTTACCCATCTTGTATCTTCACCCTCCTTCCCCCTCGTCCTCTTTCCCCTTGCCTCTGCCCCACAATTACTCATTCATTTACCTTGCCCTTCCCTTCCCCTCCTTCCCCTCTCTCTCTCTCTACAATGTTACCACCCATCCCATCTTCTCCATCACTCTACATCCTCCTATTACTTTCTCCATCCCTTCCGTCCTTTAGATTACTCCCTTTCCTCCTCCCTACCACCCTACATCACCCCCTCCTTCCTACCCTCCCCTGTTCCCTCCCTTCAGTGGCACCGTTCCCAAGCAAGAGAGGAACACAAGAGGAGGAAGAGGAGGAGTTAGCAAAGAATTCCCTTGAAGCACGCACAAACCAGTTCAACGCGGCCTTGACATAAGTTTGTGAGTTCCGTAAATGGTTTGCCTAACGTATGTCTTTCTGTTCTCTTCCTTCTCCTCCTCCTTCTCCTCCTCCTCCTCCTCCTCCTCCTCCTCCTCCTCTTTCTCCTCACGCAGCGTTTTGGCGAATCCCTCGTTAGAGTGGAGGATCAACGTGGTCGTGAGAGGCGTCAAGGGACCAGGCAAAAGAAAT
>JAPQNM010001617.1:82500-90000 GCA_029783475.1 Metacarcinus magister | reverse complement strand
AGGAGTGTCCCAAGCGAAATCTCCTCCTCCTCCTCCTCCTCCTCCTCCTTCTCCTCCTCTTCTTCTTCTTCCTCCTCCTCCTCCTCCTCCTCCTCCTCCTGCTCCTCCTCCTCCTCCCTCAGTGACTGCTTCAATTGGCAAGGCGCTGATTGGGGTGGGCCAAGCGCTGGTCATTCATTGGAGGTGCTGCGTTGTCTGTATTTTACTCTCTCCTAAAGGTGCTGCTGTGAGAGAGAGAGAGAGAGAGAGAGAGAGAGAGAGAGAGAGAGAGAGAGAGAGAGAGAGAGAGAGAGAGAGAGAGAGAGAGAGAGAGAGAAGAGAGAGATTAATTACCTCCCATAAATCGTAATGAAAAAAAAGAGTAAGGAAGCCATTGCAAGTACTTATGTTCTTAATACCTTCCTGACAAGGCTATGGTGTGTGTGTGTGTGTGTGTGTGTGTGTGTGTGTGTGTGTGTGTGTGTGTGTGTGTGTGTGTGTGTGTGTGTTTGTATGTGTCATGGCAAAGACTGTATAAACCTATCATATCCTGCATCTCCCACCTCCCCCTCCACCTCCTCCCTTCACGTCCTGCTGCTAGGAGGTATCAGAGGTGTAAGGGGGAGGAGAGGACTGGATGTTCCGCCGTCAGGAGTGTCAGAGTGAGTGACAGTATGAGGATTGTATGCATTGCCAACCAAGGACTTGTGACAGACAGCTATTGGCGTCCCCTCCTTGGTTACCCTGTCTCTCTCAATGTGTGTGTGTGTGTGTGTGTGTGTGTGTGTGTGTGTGTGTGTGTGTGTGTGTGTGTGTGTGTGTGTGTGTGTGTTTTCTGAGTCCGTTTGACCCTTTACCCTCAAAAAACACTCGCCCTCCTCGTCACCTCGTCACTCCACGAACACACCCAAAAAAAAACACATCAATTACAACGGAATGTGTTTAGCTCTAATACCCATTTTTCTCTCCTTTTTTTTCCCATCCCCTCGGTCTGGCACGCCGGACTGGTAGTAATGGCAGTAGTAGTAGTAGCAGCAGCAGCGGCGGTATCCTGAGGGGAGGGCGGAACGGGAGGGAGGTTAGGTGGATGGTCAGTGAGGGGAAAAGTTAGGAAACGAGACTGCCGTGACTTCCTCTCTACCGTGGGCATTAATTTTTTTTAACACACAGCCTCCTACGTGACGGAACCAATGAAACGAACTAGCGGTGTCAATATTTATGTGGGTGTCTAGGGCTTGAGATTAGTTAATGTTATGTGTACAAGATGGAAGTGGCGGTAATAGTGTATGCAAGGGAAGACTACATGTGTGAGGAGGAAGGAGATGGATATAGCCTAACAGGAAAACGGTACAAGAAAGAAGAGGAGGAGAACGAGGACTAGAAATCAAAGAAGGAGACATAAATTGACTAGGAAAACGGTACAAGGAAGAAGAGAAGGAAGAGAACTAGACATTAAGGAAGGAGATGGATATGAAGTAAAAGGAGAACGCAACCAGGAAGAACAAGGAGAGAAGGAGGAAGAGGACTAGTTGTAGTGTTATAAGGGAGGGGAAAAGAGGAAATAAAGAGGGTATTCTCCATGGTTTGCAGCGATGTGTTTGATATCTGTTGATTGGTTGGCTACATGAGGCGGTTGGAAAAAAAACAGAGAGGAAAAATGAAGCTTATCATTTGCGTGTTGACTCCATGTAAACCCACCCGGCTTCAGGCGTGTGTGTGTGTGTGTGTGTGTGTGTGTGTGTGTGTGTGTGTGTGTGTGGAGGGGTGGGGGGCAACACGGAAGTAGGAATGGTATAGTTATCAAGTAGTAGGAGTATTATTATTATTATCATTATTATTAGTAGTAGTAATTGTTGTTGTTGTCTTGTTATAAATATTACTTCAAACAATAACGTTCAGAATAACCAATAACGACATAAATGGTAATAGTAGAGATAATAAATAATGATAATAAACATATATTGCAATGCATGGTCCAAGATAATGTCCTTGTAAGAATATTGCATCATAATTGGTGAATGTTGCATCACGCCTAGAGACCATGAGGGGAGGGGAGAGGCGGGGAAGGTGGAGGGTGACTGGGGGGAAGGAGGTGGTGGGCGAAGCTGAGTCATGTATCAGATGGAAATGTATTCTAAAAACAGTGAATATCTAGAGTTGTCAGGTGTGTGTGGGTGTGGGTGTGTGTGTGTGGGTGTGTGTGTGTGTGTGTGTGTGTGTGTGTGTGTGTGTGTGTGTGTGTGTGTGTTTCATGAATATTAAGGCCTAATTTGTTATGTACGTATAATGAAAATAATTCAGAGAGAGAGAGAGAGAGAGAGAGAGAGAGAGAGAGAGAGAGAGAGAGAGAGAGAGAGAGAGAGAGAGAGAGAGAGAGAGAGAGAGAGAGAGAGAGAGAGAGAAAACATGAATGCAGACACGCAGGACAAAATTACAGGAAAAAATTCACTTCACATTCAGAGGGAAATTACATACACACACACACACACACACACACACACACACACACACACACACACACACACACACACACACACACTAGTAAACAGAAACCAGAGAGAAGGGAAGTAATATATTAAAATAAATGGATATACATACGAGAAGGGGAAAAAGTGATAAAAAAAAGAGAGAAAGAGAAAGAGGAGGAAGAGGAAGAGGAAGAGGAAGAGGAAGAGGAAGCGAATCAGCTGCCAAATGAAAACAAAAAGAAGTAAGATAAATGTGGTACTCTCTTCTTTCTCTCTTTCTCTCTCTTTTTTTTTATTCAAACAGACGTCGATGGTGAGGAAGAGGAGTAGGAGTAGGAGGAAAGAAGGAAGGAAGAGAGAGAAAGGAAGGAAGGAAAGAAGGAAGGAAAACATGGAAGAGACAGAAGGTTTAAAGAGATTATAAAAAAAGAAAAAATCTCTCTCTCTCTCTCTCTCTCTCTCTCTCTCTCTCTCTCTCTCTCTCTCTCTCTCTCTCTCTCTCTCTCTCTCTCTCTCTCTCTCTCTCTCATATCCTTTGTTTTATCGCCTTTTAACTCTTTATTTTCCTTTTACATATACCATTTCACTTCACTTCTCTTCTTCCTTCCCTTCTTCCTCTCCTTCCTTCCCTCTCCTTCCCTCCGTTCTTCCTCTCCTTCCCTCCATTTCTAAGTTCCCGTTACCTCTCCTTTGTCTCTTCCTCTTTCCTCTCTCCAAGACCCCCACATGCGTCCATCCTCCTTTCCTCCCTCCTCCCGTAACTCAGTCTACACACACACACACACACACACACACACACACACACACACACACACACACACACACACACACACACACACACACACACACCTGCCTGCCTGCCTGCGATGTGTGATAGAATAAATAAAAAGAAAAACATAGTATCGGTTTATTATCGGAAATCAAGACTCGCCTCACAGCCTTGAAATTTACGCGGGGAATCACGGAACACGATGAGTCATATAAGCATCAATCAGTAGTCATGCACCGCCGAGGAGAGGACAGCTGAGGTAATAGGATTGGTTGGGTCACGTACGAAGTCAAAGTCAATGAATTCAGACCTCGATCACATCACTGAAGTCTTAGAAATAGAGATAGATAAAGATAGATAGATAGATAGATAGAGAGAGAGATGTGTAAGTGAAGGGAAACCTGCAATCCTTACCTCTCTTCTCCCTCCTTTATCCTCTCGTCCTCCCACCCTTCCCCTTCCCTCCCTCCCTCCCTTCCCCTCACCCTTACCTCCCCTTCCTCCCCTGCAGAGTGTGTTGCAAAGAGGGACGAAGGGAGGAATGGGGAGATAAAAAAAACTCACATGTAATCTCTCTCTCCTATTATTCACAGCAACAATTTGAGAGAGAGAGAGAGAGAGAGAGAGAGAGAGACAGAGAGAGAGAGAGAGAGAGAGAGAGAGAGAGAGAGAGAGAGAGAGAGAGAGAGAGAGACTGTTGCAGGGGAATATTCTCTCACCCTTGTCCCTTCAACTCTAAGACTCGCCACATTCTCCCCCCTGCTCCCCCTTACCCCCCCTGGAACGTCCCCTTCACCCTGCCTCGCACCCCATCACCCCAGCCTCAGCGACCTCCCTCACCCCTACACCCTAGCTTCACCCTAGCTTCACCCTAGCTTCACCCTACGTCCTCACTTCATTTTAGCTTCAGTGGTGTTCTGGACCTTGCGTATAGGTAATCCAGTATTGATCCATTGAGGAGGAGGAGGAGGAGGAGGAGGAGGAGGAGGAGGAGGAGGAGGAGGAGGAGGAAGAAGAAGAGGAAGAGGAAGGGAGATCTGGGATTTGAGATTTGCTTTTCAAATTCCACATGGCCTCTTTCACCTCACTTCCTCCTCTTACGCCTCCCTCCTCCTCCTCCTCCTCCTCCTCCTCCTCTTCCACCTGAATCATCGGCGTCACCCCCCCCCCCCCCCCACACTGGTACTGGCTGGCTGGCTGGCGTGGAGAGAGACAGCATCCCGCAGTGTGCTAGCGGATAGAGGTTCCCGATCGATACCAGCCACGCAAGGACCACTACCAGTCAGCCTCCCTCCCCCTCCCCTCCCCTCCCCCCCCTCCCCTCTCCTCCCTTCCCCTATCTCCCTCCCACCCTTGTTATCTCCCTCTGTCATCCTCCCTCCTTGCTCTTGTTATCTCCCTTGTTCGTGTTGCTTCCTCTCTCTCTCATCTTTCCCTGCTTGGTTATTATTGTTATTCTCATTTGTCATCAACCTTGTCTCTCTCTCTCTCTCTCTCTCTCTCTCTCTCTCTCTCTCTCTCTCTCTCTCTCTCTCTCTCTCTCTCTCTCTCTCTCTCTCTCTCTCATATTGCCATCATTAGTCACCTGTTCTGTTTCCTCCTCCCTCTGTTACCCTACTTTGCCCTAGTTTCCTTCCTCCCTTCCCTTCCTTCATTCCTACCCTCCTCCCTCCCTTGCTACCCTTCTTAATCATCGCTCAACCCTCCCTTCCTTCCCTCCCTTCCTTCCCCCTTTCCCCCTTTCCCTTTCCCTTTCCCTCCCACGAGAACCATTCTTTTCACCATTACTTACACCACTACCATTAGATAATCACTAAGTCAACACACACACACACACACACGCGCACACACACACACACACACCTACACACACACACACACACACACACACACACACACACACACACACCGTAACGTAATTCCCTAACTCACTCACTCAGTCAGTCACTCGATCACTCACGCCTTTATGGGTAAGAAATCCGCCCTATTACATCGCTGGGTCACGTCATCTTACTAGGACGTGAAGGATGAAGCCTTGACACGTATGTATAGGGAGGTAGTGTAGTGGTGGTGGTGGTGGTGGTGGTGGTGGTGGTGGTGGTGGTGGTGGTGGTGGTGGTGGTGGTGGTAGGGTAGTGGAAGAGGATATAAGACGAGCGCTAGAAGTGGTGATAATAATGGTGGTGGTTGAGAGATGAGGAAGAAAAGGAGAAGGATGAGGAGAAGGAGAAGGAGAAGGAGGAGGATGTGGAATAGGAAATGGAAAGAAATATGGGCAAGAATGATAAAGAATAGGGATAGAAGAAAGTCAAACAATGGAAGAGGACGAGAAGGAGGAAGAGGAAGAAGAAAGAAAGAGAGAGAGAGAGAGAGAAGAAAAAAAAAGAGATAATATCGTGTTGTTTAAGAGATTTTTCATCGGATTAATCATGACAAAAAGGGAGGAAGGGAAGAAGGAAATGAGGAAGGAAGGAAGGAGAGGGAGGGGAGAGAAGAGAAAGGGTATAGGAGAAGGGAGAGTAAGAGGAACTTCAGAGGGAGAGAAACAGAGAGAGAAGGCATGGTAAAGGGTAAAGGGGGGTGTGATGGGGGGGTGGGGGTGGGGGGCACATACCAAGCCCCGCACGTGGTATATTGGGACATGCCTTAAAGGGTGGGGGGGGGAGAGGAGGGTAGAAAGGGGGGGGAGGGGGTCTTTATTTCATCTCTCTTTTTTTTTTCTATAAATGAAGAATTAACGGAATGTACGCTTATTGTTAGGGAGGGACACACACACACACACACACACACACACACACACACACACACACACACACACACACACACACACACACACACACACACACACACTCATCGTATTTCTAAACACCTTCAAATCTTAAGTGGAAATTTATAATGAACGTGGATGCAAGGAATTAATTATATATTTTATGCTAATAACACCGGTAGTAGTAGTAGTAGTAGTAGTAGTAGTAGTAGTAGTAGTAGTAGTAGTAGTAGTAGTAGTAATAACAATACGTAAGCATATGTAAATACGTTTTCAAACAATTCCCTTCTCTCCTTCCCTCCTCCTCTTCCTTCCCTTCCTTCCCTCACCTCACGTTCCTCCCACCCGGCTCTTCACTTCTTCCTGTGGCACTCCCTTCCTTCCCGCCCTCCTGCTGGTGCTGCGTCAGGAGTACAGGGTAGCCTCCTCACCCCCCTCAGAGAAAAAATACGGTGCGTCAATCCTAATTATCTAACATTGATCGTTAAGGCCGCCGACAGGACCTGGCCACGAGGGGAAATGAGAGAGAGAGAGAGAGAGAGAGAGAGAGAGAGAGAGAGAGAGAGAGAGAGAGAGAGAGAGAGAGAGAGAGAGAGAGAGAGAGAGAGAGAGAGAGTGAAGCTTTTGGATATTCTGAAATGGAATCGAAGGCTTTAATAGAATCATTCATTTTGCTCGTTAACGTTTTCTCATTTTCTATATATTTTTATCCCATCGGAAGGGAAAGGCTTTGAAAAAAAATGTATATAAATAAATATTTAAAAAAAAAAAATGCGATTATGTTTTGGTTTAAATATATATTTTTTCTTAATTGATAACTTATACATTTATTTATTCATTTATTTATTCATACATAGACTTTTGGGTTTTCCCTTCATTCGTTTCATGTAGATTTATTTAACTCATTTATTTTTTTTTTTCTCCCACCAGTGTTAATATTTTGAACGTGATATTTATGTTATGTATGTATGTATGTATGTATGTTTGGTGTGTGTACGTATTTATTTGTCACTTTGTATGGCTGTATTGTGTCTGTCTGTCTATATGTATGTATGTATGTTTGGTGTTTGTTAATGCATCCATGTATGTATGTATGTATGTATGTATGTATGTATTGTCGCCATGTTTATTTTATGCAGTCATATATAACTATCTTTTCATTCATCTTTGTATTCAATTATTTATCATCATCAGATTTACTTTTTCATTTCCTCTCTTTATGTAACGTAAATCACTTCGTGGATTTTCTTTTGTTTTATTCTCTCTCTCTCTCTCTCTCTCTCTCTCTCTCTCTCTCTCTCTCTCTCTCTCTCTCTCTCTCTCTCTCTCTCTCTCCCACATTTTCCTGCTGTCGGTGATATTTTCCTTCGCGTCACGCTGCTGCAACAGGAAGGAAGCGTGATGCCTCTCCGTAATTGGGAACGAGATTTATTAATTAACTGAAGGAGGAGGAGGAGGAGGAGGAGGAGGAGGAGGAGGAGGAGGAGGAGGAGGAGGGGGGGTGGGAGTTGGAAGTG
>JAPQNM010001617.1:60000-77500 GCA_029783475.1 Metacarcinus magister | reverse complement strand
TTCCATCTCATTCCGCTTTTCCATTGCCAAACAAAGAGACAAAAGTGACTCTCTTCCTTTTTTTTTATGCAATTATCAAAAAATTATACAACAAAGAGACAGACAGATAGACAGAGACAACAAGGCAGACGGCTAGACAGACAGACAGACAGTAAAAAGAAAACATACATAGCCAAGAGTGTTTCAGTATTAATCAGGAACAATGGAAAATAAAAGGAAAAGGAAAAGGGAGATTGAAGAAGAAGAAGAAGAAGAAGAAGAAGAAAGGAAGGAAAGAAGAGTTAGTGTAAGAAGGAAGGTATAAACAGGATAATGAAAGAGTAATAAGGAGAGAATTATGAAAAGCGAGAGGAAGAGAAAGAAAAAGTTTAAAAGAGAGCAAGCACGGAAGGAGAGAGAGAGAGAGAGAGAGAGAGAGAGAGAGAGAGAGAGAGAGAGAGAGAGAGAGAGAGAGAGAGAGAGAGAGAGGAAGAGACTCACATACACTTACTCACGAACTAGCTAACTTCAAAGGTTCAATCTCCATCTATTTTCCAGTGTGGTGGAAAGAAGCATACTTTTCCCTTGTCTGTTTGCCCCTCTCTCTCTCTCTCTCTCTCTCTCTCTCTCTCTCTCTCTCTCTCTCTCTCTCTCTCTCTCTCTCTCTCTCGTTCAGTATCCCATCGCTTTTGTTTGTTATCTGATTCCCTATAACGATAACCGATACAATAATAAACGAGGAATGATCTCACATCAATAAAACAATAAAATAAAAACTAAACACACAGATAATATTTTGAGTACCCATTGTTTCATCCACATTACCACCACGTCCTTCCTCCTCTCTCCTCGTCCACCACCTCCTCCTCCTCCTCCTCCTCCTCATCATCATCAGTACCTAAGATGGGCAGTGATAAGAACGCATTAATAAGTCCTGCCCCTCCCTTGCCCTTTTCCCGCTTGCTCCCCTCCACCCCACCCTCTCCCCTCAGCCAGGTGCACAATGCTAGTACACATGTAATTGAATCAAGCGTTTCTAGGCAACACGCGATGCACCTATTATGACAACTCTTTGAGCCCCAGCAACACACACACACACACACACACACACACACTTCCGTTCCCCTCTGGAAGCACCAACGCGGCGGCCAGTCACACCTGCCCCTCTTTTCCCCTCCGCTATCCTGCTGCTCTCGTCTCGTATCCCCCTCTCTTCTCTCTCTCTCTCTCTCTCTCTCTCTCTCTCTCTCTCTCTCTCTCTCTCTCTCTCTCTCTCTCTCTCTCTCTCTCTTTTACACTCTCTCGCTTACACACACACACATCATACGATCTCACTCAGTGTACCAAAAGAGTGACTTTACTCGTATAATATAACAAGGGAACTACTGACGTGTGATGTGTGTGCGTGTGTGTGTGTGTGTGTGTGTATGTGTGTCTGTGTGTGTGTGTGTGTGTGTGTGTGTGTGTGTCTACCTCGAATAATGAAGGAAAGATAGATAAGCTAGCGGTGCCTTTGATCAGCTGCACATACATAACAGCAGGAGTAGTTAGTGTGCGTGATGAGTCCCAACACACAATATCATAATCATCGCCTCGGCAAGGGAGAAGGTGTGTCTGGGGACGTGGTTCTCCCCGCCGCAGCTTCTCTTTATACGTCAACGACAGAGGGTACTGACCACCAGCCCCACACAGCCACAGTCCGCTGGAATAAGCCACGAAGGAGACATGGGCACTCCTAAGCCTCCGAAAGCCCCTCACATTCCTTCAGTGGTTGGGGACGGCAGCTTGAGGCACTACACTCGCACTCTGTGGCCTCCGTAAGAGTGTTGTGCTGGAGGGCAGGTTTTAAAGAGAGGAGATGGTGGAGGGCCGCGTCGCCAGCACTAAGGTGGTGGTAGTGGCGGCCGCTCAGGTCCTGCCACATCGATCGCTACTCACATGGAGGGAAACAGCCAGCGAGTTTTGTCTCACCCAAGTGACGCAGACTACCTGGTGTTGGCCCCAGAAGCATGTAGAGTGAGGCTGTGATCTAGGCTCCTGGCAGGACTCCCTCCGCCAGTGGTGCACCGGCGGGCGTTCATGCTGTATCGCCACTACTCACCGGCTTTATGTTGTCACTCAGTGCTTGGTGAGAGGCTCCATACACTGGCGTCTCCATAGCTTCGTCCACTCGCCCATACAACCATACAGTCTTCTTTTTTACTGATGATTACCGCCATCTTTTTTATATATGAAAATAATACGTGTGTACTGCCTTGTTCTTGGTAAAATTTGTTGTCAACATTGCACTTTTCTCACAAATCCTCCTTCACTTTCCACTTCCCACCACCACTCGCGGCACCATTTTCAATCCCCGGCACACACGGTGACCTGGTGTGTGTAAGTGAGGGAGCAAGGTGGAGTGTGACTTACCGCGAACCAGGGCGGGGAGAGCAGACCCCGAGCGTGCTGTCACCACCACCGCCACAACGACACGCATCTCCGAACCACCACCCGCCTCCACGGCTCCCTCACCCTCCCTCGTGCCTGCCTCCCACCGCGCTCCCTCCCGCACTCACACTATAGCCATCGACTTACAACCACGACATCTCACTTACTTGTTGATTATCACATCGTGTTTCATGGGATTGGTGTTGTTAGGCATGATAAGTATGACCAATGAAGGCGATAAATAAACTAAAGATGCGGCCTTGGCCACTAGGTCGTACGTCCGGCCGGGACACTGGTGGTGGAGGGAGAGTGTCGTACCGTAATGCTATGACCAGTGCACCGTCAGCCGTGGCACTCCGCTTGATGCAGGTTTTAGGGGCTGGTGGTGAGCTGCTTCGTTGGTGTCCTAAGTGACCAACCAATACATTTTCTTCATTATTGAAAAAATCATAAATTTCAGTATTAATTCGGAAGGTGGACTTTAAAAAAAACATGCAAAGCGCAGGTCCCGGTATAGATAAATATATATATATATAATTTTTTTACTTGATTTACGGAAATTTTGGGTTTCAGAAGGTAAACAACGCCTTGTTATTTGTTTATTTCCACAAACACATTAATATCACAATCCGTCTTCACCCGATGGTCAGCCTGCATTACAAAAACTTTTTCCCATACATTTTTCCTCATCATGGAATAAAGAAAATAAAATCACTAACGCCGTCCTCATTAAACTTGAAAAACATCAAATATCACATCTTCGTGCAGCTTCAATACGTGGTGTTCCTAACAGTTAAATAGAACGTGTAAAAATAAAACATGAGAGTTGTCACGTGATGTCAATGCATCGTCCGTGTTGCGTCACGATGGCAGCGCGTTGGCTGGAAGTGAGCGGCCAGGTGATGATGGAGGACAGGGTGGTGAGGGCAGGACAGGCACGCACCAAGGCCCCCACCAGCCCGGGGGAGACAGCCGGCAGCCACTCCAGCTGCAGGGAACGGAGGGCAAGACGAGGGCGACTTAGGAGGTCATCCATGTGTTGTGCACTTGGAAGGTCACCGTCAAGGATGTCCTCCGGTCTGTAGTAGAGGCGGATGTCTGTTAGCTGAGAGGCGCCACCGAGGAGGTAGGACGTTAGCTGAGCGCCGAGCTGCCAAACAGAGGGAGTGGTGAGGGGAGGACGACTGTGGATCATGACTGGCACCATAATCATTTGACGGAGGTGTGGGAAGGGCGGACGGTGGCTCAGGTCCTGGAGATCACCTCGTGCCTCCAGACTGGAGTTTATAATGTTCAAAACTTGTAAGTGAGGGCAGCCGCACGCTAACGCAGAGATAATGTCGTGCGTCACGTCCCACACGTCAGTCACTCGCAGCTCTGTTAATCTGCCGAGACCGAGGTTGTTTAGGGTGCAGGCGAGGCAGGACGTGAGGCTGGCCTGCTGCAGGATCAACACATGGAGGTGCGGCAGATTTTCTAACACTTGGGCCAGACACGGAGGCCCCACCAAGTTGAGGACTCTGATCTGAGGACACACCTTGGCAACCTGTAACAAGTGGGAAGACGGCACGTACACCAGCTGGTAGCCTATCGCCCGCTGGTGCCAACACAAGTCCACTCGCTCCAGCCCAAGGTGGCGCCCCGCCCCTGATGGCTGGGCCTCCTCCCCTGTACCCCTCGTACTCTGCAGCTCCAGAATGGCATTAGGCAGTTCTTTATGAAACAACACTTTAAGGTTCGCTAAAGATTCCATGAGGTGACCCACTTCCCTCATCTCACTGTTACGCCCGAAGTTAAAGAGCCAGAGAGAGGCCAGTCTGCCGCACCTCTGCAGACTAGACAACTCATCCGTACTATCGAAGAGGTCTCCGTTATACACTATCCTCAGCTCCCTCAATGCTTGGCAGTGACGGGCCAAGTGACTGACAGCCCAATGGTAGGAAAAGCGTGAGGACGGCAGGAGTGAGAGGGAGTGGAGGTGGGCCAACCTCTGCAGGGTGATCGAGGCAGCCACGACATCACTTCCACTTGGCACTACAGTCACTTCCAAAATCTCCATTCGTATGCATGCCATTAATTTGTCGAAGATGATCGTCTCTAAGCCAGAAGAATAACGTTCAATCGTCACTGTTGAAAAAGATAACAACTTTCCACCAAATATATACTCAAGGGTTTTCCCGAGAATCTTACTGTCCACGGTTTCGAATCTTATTTTTCTCATTACTTTATCAACGAGAGAACTCCCATAGGCGGTCCACATTGACGGTGTGAGATCGGAAAAGTAGTCTTTCAAGGCTTCCAGTTTTTCTGATCCAGACAAACGGTACTGGACGGTGACATCGTTCTTGCTGCTTTCGCTGGTCTGAGTCGAGGTTGTTGGAGTAGAGGAGCTGGCCTGCGATGGCCCATCAGCTCCTTTCCGCCTTTTCCTGTGAACAGCATCATCATCGTCATGTTCCTGTTCTCTCTCACGCTTTCTGTTCTCAGTGGTCGTTCTGGTTTTCTTGTTCAAGGGATAGTCAATGCAAGAATGAACGCGTTTTCTTTTACCGTTGCAGCACAGTTTTCTATGATTCACTTCATCTGTTTCTTGTAGCAAAATGTTGTTTAAGGCGCTAAAGGTTAACTTGCAAGCTTCTTCCCTCATCAGAGCCTGTAGTGTGGGTGGCCTGCCCTTCCTCGCCATGTCAGCGAGTAATAACGAACTGAAAGGAAAATAAAGAGTTAATTGCGAAGTAGACAGACACAGCTACATTACTTATGAATATAATAATGCTACGTAATAGCAAAACTATGCCAATAATTTAACATTTTGCTTGTTACAAGTATTGTATAGTAATATCGCATGATTGTTAACATTACATTGTATTATGATTTATATTTCAATAATTGCACGTAAGGCTTCACACAACCGTCAATGTTTACCATGACGAAGCAATGCACGCGTTGAGGAAACTGTAACTACGTCAGCCCTTGTTGCTCGTTTTCCATGAGAGAGAGAGAGAGAGAGAGAGAGAGAGAGAGAGAGAGAGAGAGAGAGAGAGAGAGAGAGAGAGAGAGAGAGAGAATCATTACAGTACCTGCATCAGTAATAGGTGGCGGCGCAGGGATGACCACGGCGTGAGATGACTGCAGGAGGATGGTCACTGAGGGAATAGTGCCTGGGGAAGGTGTGTGTGTGTGTGTGTGTGTGTGTGTGTGGGTGTGGGTGTGGGTGTGGGTGTGTGGGTGTGTGTGTATGTATGCTGTAAGGTAGGCAGCCAGCAAGTCACCTAGGCACCACTGGCAAACTGGGTAGGGAGTCTGTTGTAGAGCCACATTAGTCTGTTTCCGTCCGTCCGTCACCCTTCCTGCCCTTGTAACACTCGAACACCAGCAGCTTGGCACACCTCCTCCTCCACTCCATCGCCTTGAACCCTGTGTGATTAATGTAACTCGTGATAAAGTCCAAGAACTCTCTCCTCACATAGCTAGGTGTATTTGATGATCGGTGGCAGCGTGTGGCAGCCCGTATCGTGGCTATTTTTAACGTTTTCCTCGCCGCCCACAGGAGCTTCCCTTGAACGAGCACTTTCAGGGGACACTTCCATATTATTAACTTGTATTGTAAAAACTCTTGATTTCAGTGATATATTATTATGTTCAGTATTGGATAAGTTATGATTCTCTATATTTTCTCATTTTTACTTCATATGTTGTAACTCTTGATCAGGATTTTACTCGCGTTTACTTGCCAAGGCATCGTCGCTCCTTTGGCCAAACAACCTCAGACTCTGTACTTCCATAATGATACTCTACCAAGGCAAACTCTTTCGGCTATTCGTTATGTTTACCTGTATCGTGCTAGAGACAGACATGCGGGGTGAGACTTGGACTACGTTATGTGGTGCGAGAATAATTGTTTCCCCTCTACATCTCTAATGGTTATACCTGGGTTCACGTTGATTTTGGTCATCATTCTAAATTCAATAAAACTCCCTCAATATATCTTCTTATTGCCTATTGAAGATGTACAACTTTAATTTATATGATTTTTCACGTTTCTGTGACGGAAATTTATAAATATCTATACATCTTATATATAGAGGTACTTTCCCAAATTCTAGGTTTTTAATTGTTAGTACACTTTACAAACGTGTATATGAATGTATGTAAGTTATAAATACACAGATTATTTTGCGAAGTTGAAGGGAATTACACGAGAGAACCTTACAATGACGCGTTTTCTATATATTATTTTTCTGGTGTTTTAGCACAAACTTAAATTTTTTGTACTAGGTGATGGAACCCCGTCATTCTTTATTGCTTGTACATGGAATTCGGTATTATTTTACAAAACACGCAAACTGTGTGCCAATGTAAGTTATGTGAAAAACGCAAATATAATTTTTCTTCATTCATTCAATCCTTAGAAATTTCGTGAAAATTTCGATACCTCCAGATTGCATGAAAATTAGTACATTGGGGTTTACAATCATGCTGAACACTAACCTGGACTCAGTTTTCTAATTAGTATAATATCGAACCCCTTTTCACCCTTGGTTACCTAATGATGACCGACCATAACAACCGGGTACCCAAACGAGGGAGCGGTAGTCTAGCATCGGCAGAGTGGTTCGAACCAGAGTCGCGGTGAGTCACCATCCTGGTTACATTACTCCTCTACTCTGTAACTTGCATCTGTTAAGTAAAATGTTTCTTTAGACATCACCTAATGATTATAATAATAATTTAAAATAAGCATTATTTAAATTTACGGGGTAATACTGATCGCCTACGACAGCAATGCATAGAGAAAACCTGCTAATTCCACACAATACAATGGTTTAAACTTCAACCTGACTCGATTGTGTGCGGCGCCATTTGATTTCATGGTCACGTTCATGGTGGTGGTCAGGATTGATGGTCATGCTAACCAGTAAGGCTGCAGCTTGAAGGGAGTCGTGCTTTTGTACCTGACGGAGAGCACCACTGCCTAGTCCTAAGGGCACCGCCATCCACACTTAATGCCACAAAGGTGTAAAAAGCCCTACTTGTTTCTATCAATAAACTTTCCTCACATTATATAAAGAGTAAATAAAACTGTAGTGTTAGTGTGGTTGAGTGGTTACAGAGATTCACGCAGGTGATTCAATTGTTTGAAGTGTTTCACGCGAGGTGAGTCGGCGACCCTGTCCGCCAGTCTAGGCAGTGGTCAACTAGCTGGGCGAGAGGTTGGTCAGAGGGAAGAAGTGGCGTTGTGGCAGAGGTAGTGTGTGGTTTCTTGGTAGGGGAGTGTGGTCCTGGGTCAGTTTTGTTTTGTGTGTAGCTGTGTAGGCGGTGGTTGATCGAGGTGAATGAGGTTGAGCCAGTCGTGTTGGGAATTGTTGATAATCGTCTCCGTCCGTCCCTGTTCGAAGTGCCTTGCTATCTGGGGTGAGTGTCCTATAATTACTGTTATTTTTTACTTATTTAACAACAACAAGAACCCACGTTGAGCATCAGATCCAGGTGATGTGTTATCAGTAACGCGTTTATATGATATACTATTATTACATTTTATCAGATAATGAATTCAGCGTCACCATAGTAACTTGCAGGGTGGAGGGAGGATCGAAGAGGTGTTGCATGCCATTTGTAGTCCTTTTATTTCACCATTACACACAAATCAAAATTGGTGAGAAAAGCTTTATTTTATTTTATTTTGAGAGAGAGAGAGAGACTTCCCTCATCCAATAAAAAAAATCCCAAACAGTAAAGTACATTCAGATCTCAAGTATCGATGTTTCTCTTCTGATCGTACGTACTTACAGAGCTGGGGAAGAAAAAAACAAGGTCAGACACGTTATTTATCAGTGAAAGGAATGAAGGAGTAAATAAATATGTATAGACTGGTTGACTTTCATGAGTAAGGTTGGCAGAATAAGTGGGATGAAAGTATAAGTAGAAAGTTTGGTGCTGCGAGGCCACGAAAGGGCGAAGGTACGGACGATAACATGCAGTTCAGAAGAGCATAAGCCATGAAAATGTGTAGTGATGGATGGAGTGAGATGCAACATTGTGGTGGACTGTAAAAGACTGAACACTTAAAGAAAGGAAGTTCAAATTAATAGCCTTAAAATCCATCCTATATAAATCACCTCGGTCTCTCCTCTCAATGTGTTTCTGAACCGTCCTCCATGCGCTGTCTCTTTAATAAAATAATTCCTAATCTTGTTCATATTCGTTGCTTCCAAAGAAAATGACTCCTTGGTATTATTTTACATCTTCACCATAACGGTCTAGAGAATTCAGGGTTATATTTTTACATTATCTGATGCATTTTGAGAAGGTTTTCTTAATTACATTTCCGTCGCAAATTGTTAGTTAGTGAGATATTCAATTTTTTCTGTGAGACCTTCTCTTCGAAAAATAAAGTTTAGTTTGGTTTATACAAGGTTCTAATATTTGTCAATTTAGGTTAAGGTTTGGTTAGGTTAGGTTAGGTTAAGTTAGGTTAGGTTAGGTTTGGTTAGGTTAAGTTAGGTTACATTAATATAGAAGCTGTCAAATGTTTTCTATGACCAAAAGTAGGGAGTTGGACGAGAGGCAGTCCCGAGACGTAAACAAACGCCATTATGGTGAAGATGTAAAATTTTACCGACTGCCTCTTCAACTTTGCTACCTCCAACTCCACCTTTCTATAAAAATCACTCCTGTTACCCCTCTCCACCCACTCCACCCTGCCTGTACTCTCCACCCTCTCCATTACTCTGAACAATTAACCCTAAGTACTTAAACTCCTTCATCTTCACTTATATAGTTTCATTTAAGTATAAAAGAACACATGAAGGTTATAGCAACATTTACTCCGATCTGCTGTTGTCATATTTACGAGGAGAAAAATCTGCCTTCCGGGAATAAATCAAAGAAAACATGTCAGCCGATCATGAATCATTCCAGCTTAAGAAACACAGCGCCTCACCGTGACCCTTAAGGCAGCCTTCACGTCCATTCATCAACACTGGAGCTGTGGCGTCATTGCAGCGACAGTTTGAAAGGGAAGCCGCCGCGTGCCACGTATTCATGGTTACAGATGCCTCCCACTCACTCTATCGTTCGTTAGTCCTCTTCCTCCTGCCATTCATTAGACGCCTCCTCAGATCCTCGTGTGGCTTTGTTCCTACACTTGTTATTCTAAAGCCACTCATCACGTTGTGGCTGAACGGAGAATGAAGTAATATTTGCAATTATAAACGTGATGTGTGCGTGATTACCAACGCTGCTCCTAATCATGCCGTGTTGTATAATTATGCAGGACTGAATTTTATGATTTACATAATTAATTTGAAAACTTTTAATGAATCAGAAATGGCAGGATTAAATGTCACATTCCATCCAAATACTGCGTGGTGTGGCGATGGTGTGCGTGTGTGTGTGTGTCTGTCTGTCTGTCTCTGTCTGTCTGTGTCTGTGTCTCTGTCTGTGTCTGTGTCTGTGGTGTGTGTGTGTGTGGGTGTTCACTGGTTGTGGTGTGGCAAGGCAGCTAACAGATCGGCAGCACATTCACCTTTATAGTCAATCGGTGAGTGCTGGGAGGTCAGTGGGATAACGTGGGCAGTGCAGGGTCGTGTCCCGCGGCTGTAAGGTAAATAACCCGTCCAATGATACAAAGGTTTTAGAAAACAAGATACACACAGGATGCGTACACACCCCGGCGGCGCGTGACCCTGACCTTTGTGCTGTTCCCTATATACCTCCTCATGACCTGCAGGACCACCGATCTGGATTTTGCGAACATTTCCCTCCAATTCTGCCTTACCCTCAAACCTTTGGAGAGGAGTTTGAAACTAAGTTGAGCCTTAAGTCAGCCAGTTTTGATAAGTTTGGCAGAACTCTTTGGTGAATGGCCTCATGCTATTATCTCTGCTCCCTTATCTCACTTCTATGATCCCTCCGTGTGGCGTGGCAGCGACCAATGCGATCAGATGCTATTATCATTATTATTATTATTATTATTATTATTATTATTATTATTATTATATTATTATTATTATTATTATTATTATTATAATTACTATTATCATTATTATTATCATTATTATTATCATTATTATTATTATTATTGTTATTATCATTATTATTATTATTATTATTACTATCATTATCATTATTATAATTATTATCATTATCATTATTATAATTATTATTATCATTATTATTGCCTGGGAGTGATCCAGGTGGAGGGGAATGGCGCGAGTCACGGCAGAGGAAGATAAATTAACCTAAGAAAGATTTTCTACCACAAAAGAAGTGTTAATAGAATGTGATTAATTTCACAATCACTGCAGGACAATTCACCTGGAATTCTACTTTCAGTCCTCGATGGCGAAGGCGTGCGGTGTACATACGGAACAGCCCCGGCCGTGTGTCCAGCCTGGCAGCGTCAGGGCAATAGGACCGAGTGGTGGCAAGTCATGGTGGCGTGCACTGAATTTCAGTGACGCCGAACCTTCCACCTACGGGCCCTTCCGATGGCGCTGTGTTCACTAGAGCGAGCGAGGCCTGGACGCCAGCCATCCTCCATCATCACTGAAGGTAGGTTTGTACTTCTATTTACTTAATACCATTCTTATTTTTCATGGTAGGAGTTATGAAGGTTACATTTCCAGCCGTCGGTAATGGTGGAGGTATTGACAGGTTGCCATTACGTGTTGGCGTCATGCAGGCCACCACTGTGCGACAGCTCCGTGTGGATCTGTTTTGGGGTGCCTCGTTCCGCTGTGTTGTGTCGTGGGGCGGCTCGTGTGTGCTCGGCCCCAGGGACTACACGAGGCCTGGGGCGGGGCGGGGCGGGAACTATTACTGTGGTTGTTTTAGCTCTGACACCAGCGGCGGTGATCGGTTTTTATCGCAACAAACGCTGTAACTGGTTCTGCTGCCAGTTTCTGTTGCTGCTGCTGCTGCTGCTGCTATTATCTCTACCACTAATATTACAACTTTACTACTGCTGCTGCTGCTGTTTGTTTGTTATTTTACTTGTATTGTATATTCCAGTTGCCTTGAATAAGTCATCTGTCCTAGAACAATGCAAATACTACGTCCTTGTCAACACTGATACATGAAAAATACGGACAAATGTTAAATAAAAGACTACAGTTTATGAAACTTTGATACGTCCACGAAAATCGGCGACCTCCAGTCTAAAATGGTTTTAGGTGTTCATGTTTGTTTTGTGCTGGCGCCCGGCCCGTGTGTGCCGCGGGCCACGGGGTCCGTTAGTGACAGGCAGATGTTGTTTATGATGTCGTGCTATGGAAATAAACAGTGCAGGATGTAGCGTCTCAGCGACAGCACGTGTTATTGTTCTGGTGATAACATCAGCACCATCACCACCACCCTTTTCCACACTCAACAACCATACTACTGTGTTGCAGCTGGCACACCGTCAACAATTATAATTACTACTACTACTACGACTACTACTACTACTATTGCTACTACTACTACTATTGCTACTTCTACTACTATTGCTGCTACTACTACTACTATTGCACTACTTCTACTACCACTACTACTACTTCCAATACTGTTACCACCACCAGCCCCAAACGGTGAAAAGGGTGGTAGGAGAGGAGAGGAGAGGAGAGGAGAGAAGGCAGGACAGGCCGCGTGTAATTCCCCGACACATGGTCACCACCAGTACCTGCTGGTCGGGCCACACACGCTGCCTGACATCGCAGCGCAAGGCGGGTGTTACCAGGCGGCGCGGCCCCTATGTCAGCCTGGTCATGGTCGTGCGGGGCCTGCCTCTCTGCCTCCACTCCTGCAAGCCTCCACAGGGATGGCAGCAGCAGCAGCAGCAACATCAGTATTACCAGCACGCTGGGTGAACTGATACGCTTCCATAAGAGTCAGCACAGTTGCATCCTGTAAATGGTCACTGTGCTGCTGCTGCTGCTGCTTTGTGCTGCAGAAGACTTTATAAGAATTGTTTTCTCGGGTTTCCCTGCGGACACCCTGGACCAGTGTTCCTCGTGGCCAGCTCTGCACCGCGGCCAGAGACGACCTACACGAGCTATATTTACTGCGTGGCCCTCCCTCCCCCTTCCTGCCGCCCCTCGCTGGCTCCCCTCCACCCGCCTGCCAGACCAGCCTATATCGGAAGGAAATATAGAGTCGTGGACATCCCCCTAGCGGCGTCTTAACTCAAATCCCCAGCAGGAGGTGTTCAGTTGGTCGGGCCTGACTCCCGACTGCCGCAGCGGGGTGAATGACTGAGATGAGAAAACACTCGCACGCAAGCCCCGCCCATCGCGCCTTATACGGTAAGACGGGGAGTGTTGCCATATCAAAAAATATTACTACATTCCCTATTTGAGAACCTTATATGTACTTTTATTTGATATGATACAACCACATTTACTCATGGTACTCAGTAGATTATATTGATAAAGTAAAACTAAGCACACAGTACGTGTTGGCGTGGTGTTGAGCCGGTGTGGGTTGTGGTGCTCGTCAGGTATGACGTAATGGATCTGTGACATCACTGAGACGAGCGGGCGCCTCATGTAGGAATTCCCTGAGCGGTCTAAGTGAAATGTTGGGTCGGTAGGCGACCGGACGTACGCGGCAGCTCGCTGTGTTCCGCGCTGAAGTCGGATACCTTTTTTGAATTAACCAGTGCCACCCGAGGGTTATATCGGTGAATTTCAATACACATTTTGGCGGAATAACAAGTGTGCAGTGAGTGTCGAGTGCCGCGGCCCCGCTACACTGGATAACCGTGACGCTGGTGGACTCTAACCTTACGAAGGGAGACTCTACTTAAAGGTAAGCGACGTCCTGTGCCCCTTGAGTCATTGACCCCTGCAGGTGCCTCCTTGGGGATGACGCCAAGACGCCTCGCTCCTGCAGGCGGCGCCGTAGAGGTGGTAAAGTGTAGCGTGCGGAAGGGGGCGTGATGGGGCGAAGGCTAGGAGGCGTGGTCCAGGTGTGTGTGTGCGTGTGTGTGTGTGTGTATGCGTGTGTGTGTCTCTGTGTGTGTGTGTGTGTGTGTGTGTGTGTGTGTGTGTGTGTGTTAAACATAATATGCAAATGTGTCCTTGTGTCCATGCCTTGCTTGTGACAACACCCGTTCGTGTATCCCCCCTCCCCTACCCCCCTCCATCCCCACCCCCCGCCTCCCTCTCCCCGTCAAGGGTTTCCTTCCGTGATGCAACATGCACGTGTTGTCTGGTCGGTGCTGCGATGCCGGCTTCTCGCAGACAGACACACAAATGGCACTTTGGCATCCACTGGTCGACCGTAACCTTCACCTGGTCAGTCCATGATACCTGTTACCTGTGTGTGTGTGTGTGTGTGTGATGTCATCTGCCTTTTAATTCTACATAATCGTATAGTTGTCCTGCGTCGCTTGTGAGTTTACAAAAAAAGAAAAAATATATCATCTCCATCAGTTTCCTTCCCCGTCCACGCCGCGGGACTCCCTTCTGCCTCATTGACATCACCAGCCGCGCCCTCGTGGTGGGATGGCTTCCAAGGCTCTCGTTCTCTTACTCATCATCCCCTTCTGCTACATTCACTTGCTTTTCCATTTCCTCCTCTTCATCTTCCTCCTCCTTTTCATTCGTGTATCTGTCTCTCGTTAAGTGGCGGCAGTTAAGTTTTATAGAGTAGTTTACTAAAGGCAACTGGATCTCCATTATAGGTTGTTGCTTCCTTCGTTCATACCTGTACGTCATCCTCATGTGTCTTAAGAAACCTGTTAGTAGCTTGGCCTGGCTCTTCTGACTGACCATCCTTCCTAACTCAAGTGCTAACCTCAGTACTTCCTCCTCCTCCTCCTCATCTTCCTCCTTCATACTACATGGTATCGCTTCCTCTTCCGGTC
This sequence comes from Metacarcinus magister, assembly GCA_029783475.1. NCBI lineage: Eukaryota > Metazoa > Arthropoda > Malacostraca > Decapoda > Cancridae > Metacarcinus > Metacarcinus magister. Next base: position 63,240 of record JAPQNM010001617.1, on the reverse strand, counting down.
AGCTTCGACTGGAGGGGTGGATGGGTGGGGAGGAGCCTTCCACTTTGCTGTTCTTTTTTTTTCTATCAAGTAGATGTTATAGTAGTAGTGTAGCTGCACGGACAGCCTCGTTAGGTGCAGTAGGACCGTTGCTGTCTGTTCTTCCTTTGTACTCCTCCTCTCTTCTTCTTCCTCTTCCTCCTCCTCCTCCTCCTCAGGTTTATCGACTTCATGCATGCAGAGGAATATACCTACGAACGATCCTTGCATACCTTTCAACGTTTCCTGTAATGTTTGTTATGAACGTTGATTGCGCGTCGTGAGTCTCTGGAAACGTTGGTGGTGCGACGGGCGTTACGGTTGCTCACTCTTGTGGAGAAGGAAGATCGGAAGGGAGGGAAGGAGGTGATTGGATGACAGGTTAGGGATTCACTACGGGGATAGGGGAAGGAGGAGGCTGGCGGAAAAGATTGGTGAGAGGTTTGAGGTAGGTTCAGGAGGGGTTGTGGGAAAGATTAGATAGTTTTTTGGGGGGTATGATTGATGTAAGATTAGGGAAGGATTAGGGTCGATTGGTAAGGTGAGTGAGGAAGGCGGCGGCAAGGAGCAAGGGGAGGGAAGGAAGGAGTGTTTTTGGTGCATACACGGCGGGGTCCGAGCGTGGGTTTGGTAAGCAGGAAGACGAGACGACGCTGGCAGACAGTCACCACCGCCCCTGTGTGTGTGTGTGTGTGTGTGTGTGTGTGTGTGTGTGTGTGTGTGTGGTGTGTGTGTGTGTGTGTGTGTGTGTGTGTATGGTTGTCTTCCTTCTACATGTATATATTCTCCTTTCGTGTCCCTTATTTCTTTTATTTTTCACTTTACCTGTCCCTTCCTTCCCTCCTTCTCTCCGTTCTCATCTTATTTTCTTCGTTCCCTCCCTTCCTCCTATGTTGGTGGGTGGAGGTAGTGATGGTGGTTGGTTGTGGTTGTGGTGGTGTGTGTGGAGGTAGGAATCACGCCAAGACAAAACAAGCGAAGATCTAGAGAGGGAATGGCGTGCGCAGCAAATGAATTGAAGACCCAAGGTAGGCTTCCAATTAACTGACTGGCAGAGGGACTGGACTGACTATATGACTGATTGCTGGATTGACTGACTCACTAACTGACTTAATGACCAATAGATGTAATGACGTATTTAGGTAATTACCTTTTTATTTATTGACTAACTAACTGACTCAGTGTAAATGTATATTGTTGATTTATTCACTGACTTACTGACTGGTTGACTGACTGATTGGACTCCTTAATTGACTAACTGACTTACATACCTATTGCATAACTGACTGACTGACTGGATGCCTTAATTGACTAACTGACTTACATACCGATTGCATAACTGACTGACTGACTGACTGACTGACTGCGTGACTGCGTGACTGGTAGGGTTAGAGTGGACGGGTGACTGGCCGACTGATGACAGGTTTCCAGTCTTGCTGATCACTTAAATAACAGACACTCAATCAGGTGGCTTACACTTTTTTTTCTGTGTGTTCGTGTGTGTGTGTGTGTGTGTGTGTGTGTGTGTGTGTGTGTGTGTGTGTATGAAAGAGAGTGATGACAATTTTTTTCCCTAGTCATCAAATTCACCACCACTACCACTATCATCACCATCACTATAATCACCACTACTACCATAACCTTACCTTCAACCACCATCAACACCACCATCACCACATTCATCCCTCCCCAAATTGTCAAGTCAAGTCCCCATTCCCTTCCCCTTCCCTGCTGTGATGGGAAGGGGAGAGAGAGAAGGGCACTGGCCAGTCTCTGAGCGGCATCATCACACCTTTGGGCACGTCAGGAATGCGTGAGGTGGGGAGAGAGAGAGAGAGAGAGAGAGAGAGAGAGAGAGAGAGAGAGAGAGAGAGAGAGAGAGAGAGAGAGAGGTGGATGGACAATAGGGAGGAGGAGATAGGGAGCAATGCAAGGTGTTGATAGGGCAGGTAAGGGATGGTAGAGTGAGAGAGAGAGAGAGATTGGGGGAGGGAAGAGGAGGGGAGAGGAGGGGAAGGGGTGATATACGTGAGTCGTCAAGTCGCCCCAGGGAGTGTGATCGACCCTAAGGAGGGGGAGGGAAGGCGCTATGTGCTGCTGCGATGGCCAGACCACAGCCCCTTCACTCCCTCACTCCCTCCCTCACTCCTTCACTCCTTCACTCCCTCCCTCACTCCCTCTCTCCTCTCATCCCTTCCACTCTCCATCCTCCTTCCTTCACTCCCTCACTCCCTCTCTCTGCTTCATCCTTCTCAATCTCAACACCGCATTTTGGTCTCGTAAGTAGCGGGTTCAGTTTATTGTACACACACACACACACACACACACACACACACACACACACACACACACACACACACACACACACACACACTAACACACACTAACACACACACACACGTTATCAGCACAACACAGCAACTCCCGTCCTTCCTTCGCCCAACCAGCTACGACACACACACACACACACACACACACACACACACACACACACACACACACACACACACACACCAGAGCATCACCTAGCTCGTATATAGACGTGTTTCTGTAAACTAGACGGACCGAGACTCAATTTGGATGACTAGATCAGAGAGAGAGAGAGAGAGAGAGAGAGAGAGAGAGAGAGAGAGAGAGAGAGAGAGAGAGAGAGAGAGAGAGTCCTGCGTAGTGTTGGGGCAAGGGGCGGACGGACACGCAGACCACTAGTAGTTACGACTAGTGGCACTACAAAAGTCAGCAGCCCGAAAAAGAACAGGTCGCGTGCGCCAGCGTCCACGCCATGTCCTGTTAGCAAAGGGAACGAAAAAAAGTTGGTTCTGGATTCACTCGTCATTCGTTGCCATCTGTTTGTTTTGCTTCACACGGAGAGAGAGAGAGAGAGAGAGAGAGAGAGAGAGAGAGAGAGAGAGAGAGAGAGAGAGAGAATTTTATGTCCAACCTAGCCCAGCCCATGATGACCACACACACACACACACACACACACACACACACACACACACACACACACACACACACACACACACACACACACACACACACACCTTCTTGACGACACATTATGCTGTGACGCTGCTAGGGCATGGAGGGAAGGGGGGCAGTAGTAAGCAGGAGGCATCACAAGGTCATACACACACACACACACACACACACACACACACACACACACACACACACACACACACACACACACATATACGCCAGTTTGTCTGTGGCATCATC